>CM022944.1:145897402-145991532 GCA_012931725.1 Litsea cubeba | reverse complement strand
CTCCTGTTTCAAGGGACTCCTCCCACTCATCTGTGTAGTTGGATTCGAATCCATCATCGGTGTCGCTGGATTCGTATCCATCAATGGAGAATCCAACTACTGAATTGCAAGAGTATGATGTCTCCTGCATGGCTTCTTTAAATTGAGGTGGCATGAAATCACTGAGAGTGAATTTCCTTACCCCTTTTGAAGTCTCTGGAAGGGATGTTTTTGTTACCTCCAGTGAAACGGTAGAGGAAGCCTCTGCCTTTTCTTTGACCTCTAGTTTTGGCTGGGTCTTCTCTTGCCGTTTGAGCTTGAGGAGATGTTTCCTAGCCTGCCTTCGCTGTTGAGCTGTAGGCTTTATTTTCACGACCTCCCAATTTTCATCTTCCAGGAGATCGGGATGTACCCATATCGGTTGTCTGTCTGGTGTCGGGTAAGGAACCAATTCCTCGGACGCTTCGATTGAGTTTATCACCTTGAAGGAAGTAGTGATCTTCTTCTTCGGTGATCTTGATGTTTGTCCACATGTCACCATGTTGACGGAGGCAGACCCATAGTTTTTGTCAAGGTGATGACTCCGTTTTTCCACATCTCATTTATTTTCTCTCTCACAACGAAGCATTGATTGAGAGGATGCGAGATCATCTGGTGGTATGGACAGTACCGAGGATTGTTGGTTTTGCCAACATCACCCGGTCTTTTTGGTTCAGGCAAGGTGAGCTTGCCGTTTGCCACAAGAGCCCCGAAGATTTCATCAACATCTTCATCAAACGGGTATTTCTTCTCTACTCGTTCTTTGAAGGCATCAGAGAGTTCAGGTCTCTTACCAGCAGCTTTGTTTTCAGCTTTCTTTGGTGGCTGAGGAGCTGACTTGGTCTGCACATTGAGGACCTCTTTCTTCTTTGGTTTAGAGGTTGCAGTGGCGGTTGGCTCTTTTCTTGATCATTTTTTACTGTTGAGGTCTTTAATCACCGTTTCAGCTTCCATGGAAGCTTCTAGGAGTTCTCCCAGGTTTTTTGATTTGTTGCCGATGATCATGGAGCGGATTCTGGCTCTCATGTTGTTTCGGCAGATGTCGACTAGCGACACTTGTGGCAATACATCAGAGCATTTGTATGCCATTGCTTTCCACTTGTGAATGAAGTCATATGTTGATTCATTCTCCCCCTGTTTTAGGCTGCACAGCTGAGCCATAGTAGCGGGATGATCCTCACCTTTGAAGTGAGTTAGGAAGCGTGTCTCTAGCATGGCCCAATTTTGGATTGAGTCCTCCGGCAGAGTGGAGTACCAATCGAAGGCCGTACCTTTTAGGGTACTTGCAAAGAGGCGGATCTTGAGTGCATCTTGATCCGCGATAGCTCCCGTCAGGATCTTGAAGTGGATGACGTGCTGTCTGGCTGATCCTTTCCCCGTATATGTTTGGAGAGTAGGATGCTTGAATTTGGTGGGGAACGGGACCGAGTCCATCCATAAAGGATATGGTGGCTTGATCCCATGCTCTTTGAGTATATCCTCTTCTTTTGCTTTGGCGAGGATACCGTCTACGTCCTTTTTGGTAAGGGCGCGTGACTCATTTTCTTCTCTATTTACCTCGTCGTCTTGATGATTCGGAGGAGGTTCATTGTTCGCCTGATTTTGGAAGGCGAGGAGAAGGTTTTCCATCAGAGTTTCAATCCTCTGTTGGCCCTGTTCCAACTGCTGGATGCGGGTGATCGCATCTTCTGGAGGTGGATTGCGGGGTGGTGGCTCAGAATTTGTAGCCAAGACATTCATCCTTCGTGATTCGAACGAAGAAAACTGTCCTGGTGACTGAGCTGGGGCTCATTCTTTTTGAAGAGGAGCTTGAAGAAGGATCACTCTGCTGTCCTTTGCTTGAAGGAGCAGGGGATTCTTCTGAATGTCTTCTTGTCCTTGAGACGCTGCGGGTCATTGGACGTCGGACATGGATTTTTGTTGCTGATTTTTGGCGTCTTCTGGTTTTTCCAACCATATGGACGGCAGCAACTTGGTTGGGCCTTTCTTTTTCGACCCATTTGGGAGAGACTTGAAGTGTGGGAGGCTGGGTCCTTTGCTTCTGTAGTCTCTTTTGTCGGTACGACGCGCGGCGGCGTATACGACGAGCAATTTGAGCTTCGGTCAGCTCTGACTGGGCTTTGACAATGAAGGATGTGCTCCCTCGGGCGCAGCAGCCGAGTCTGTCTTCTTTGTAGCTGGGCAAGGACAGGATGCGAACCCTATCCTTCGCCAGTTGCAGCGAAGCTTTGAATTTGTGAAGTTCGGCCCCTGTAGAGATGAAGGGTCGAACTGCAGATTTGTAGGCCTTAGCAGGTGCTTGTGGAGGCCTTGTGATGCATGACTTGATTTTGGGCTTGTAGGAACAAGCCGGCTCATGCTGGGATGACTTGGAAGTCAGGTTGGAGATGGGTCTCTCCTCTTTCATGTAAGCAAGAGGATAGAACTGGTTCTCCTTGAGTGGGGCCAGGAATGCTGGCTTAGTGGATGCCTGGGACCTTCTCTGTTTTGGTGAAGGTCTTGGGGACCAAGTCTTGGGGTAGACCTGGTTGTTTGTAGGTTGAGGCTTCGTGGGCTGCCACGGGCTTCAGGCCTTCTAGTGCTCGCCTTTGGTGTCACGGTAGTGACACGTTGAGAGGCGAGTTTCTGCTTCTTGGAGGGAGCAGTTTGTTCCTCGGGAAGTGGGAATGGTCCCAGCGTCCCGAAGACGATAGTCCGGGGAGTCGAGGTCGACCCGGAGTTCACAGAGTTGCCGAGGGAGTTAACACTTCGGCAGCTGATGGGGCGCTTGTAGGTGCGCGTGGTTTGCTTCTGTTGAAGCATGAGTTGGTGCTTGCTTTCGTCGAAAGTAATGGTTAGTGAAGCTGCCATTGTTAGTTTTTTCGAAAATTTCTGAAACAAGACCACATCCATTAGTAATCACAAGAATATAATGATCATAAATGGGAAGTTCTATGGTTTCGTCTTTTCAAATTGCTCGAGATAGATGACCCAAGCAATATGAGGAAGGCAAAATGCCATAGAGGGTACAATTGTTCTAATCGCAGGTATGGTAAGCCCAGAATGGGCATCCCAGTGACTGCTAGAAGCAATTGTGAACTTAAATTCGACTTATCGAGAAGCAGAGCTTGCTCGAGGTAAGAAGAATATAAAGTTGGAGTTACAGATGTGCCGGTCGCAATACAGTAGACCCTGAAAGGGCGTACTAATACCGCTAGACACAAATGTTTTGAGACCGCATCTATGAGATGAGATTCTCTGTTTTGAAAGGTCAAGATTGGATTCATCAAAGAGAGCAGATGGTATTCCAATCTGAACATGGGCTCAGCGATTTCCGCGAGCGCCAGTGCTCAGAAAGAAATGAACCATGATTTCTCGGATCTGAATCTAAAAATGACGAGTTTTTTTTTTTTTTGAAAGGCCAATATCGGGTTCATCAAAGAGAGCAAAAGGCACTCTAATCTGAACACGGGCTCAGCGATTTCCGCGAGCGCCAGTGCTCAGAAAGGAGAAGACCAAGATTTCTCTAATCTAAACCCAAAATGACGGAAGTTTTTTTTTTTTTTTGAAGTTTTTGAAGATTTTTTTTTTTTTAAATATTTTTTTTTTATTTTTTTTATTTTTTTTTATTATTATTTTTTTTAAGATTTTTTTTTTTGAAAATTTTTTTTATTTTTTATTTTTATTTTAAAATTTTTATTTTTAAAAATTTTATTTTTGAAAAAATTTATTTAAAAGACGAGAGAGTACACATAGGCCTCCTAACCCGGTCTTATGAAATCTTGATTGATAGAATTGCCCCCAGGTAAGGGTAGGATTACTTAATGAACCCGTTTGGAGGACCCTTGCCTAGAACAGTCAAGCTGTCTCCACACTCTAGACAAGGCTTTTCTTTGAATCAACCATGATCAAAGAACACAGTTGGTTTAACCTTAGTGGTCTATGTCTTTTTTTTTATATATTTTTTTTATTTTATTTTTATTTTTATGAATTCATCGAAGAGAAACAATGGCCCAAAACCTTAGTCGAACAGGCTCAACATTTCTGCAAGCGCGATGAACGATAGGAACGGATCAAGGTTTCTCAATTTTGAATCCAAATTGAGAAATCTAAATTTTTTTTTTTATATATATATATTTTTTTTAATGAACTCATCGAAGAGAAACCATGGCCCAAAACCTTAGTCGAACAGGCTCAACATTTCTGTAAGCGCGATGAACGATAGGAACGGATCAAGGTTTCTCAATTTTGAATCCAAATTGAGAAATCTAAAATTTTATATATATATATATATATATTTTAGATTTTTAATGAACTCATCGAAGAGAAACAATGGCCCAAAACCTTAGTCGAACAGGCTCAACATTTCTGCAAGCACGATGAACGATAGGAACGGATCAAGGTTTCTCAATTTTGAATCCAAATTGAAAAATCTGATTTTTTTACTTTTTTATATATTTTTTTTTTAGATTTTTAATGAACTCATCGAAGAGAAACAATGGCCCAAACCTTAGTCGAACAGGCTCAACATTTCTGCAAGCGCGATGAACGATAGGAACGGATCAAGGTTTCTCAATTTTGAATCCAAAAATGAAAAATCTGATTTTTTTTTTTTGTTTTTTTTTTTTTTTGAAAAGAGAAAGAGTGGAAATAAATTCAAAGAATTAGAAATTTCCAAACAAAAAATCTCATCTCATTTTTTTTTATGCAGAATTCAACATAGGCCACCAATTATAAAGTAGCCAAGGAATCGAGAAAAGAAATATAAGCATAGAGCAAAATATATGATATGCAAATATTTCATTTCTAGCACCGTGTTCTCAAATAAACGAGTCCCACCGGGTGATGCCAGCTTGATGGACCGCGCTCCTGCTTGGTTCTGCCGAGGTCGGCGGACGTGGGAGTCCGTTTGGTTCCGACCCTTTCGTAACCGGGGGGCAGGGGCGTGCATCAACATTTCTTTTTTTGTGGGTGTGCCAGATTTTCTATTTTACTTGGAACTGCAAGTGGTGATCCGGAGATCAACCTTCGCAAGTAAAAAGGAAATCAACTTCTTTCAAGTTTTCCATTGCACATATATTTAAGAAAAGAGACATTTTTCTTGATTTGCCGTGAAAGGCGATTTTTTTGGCATTTATAGCCGATTTTGGCGTTTATAGCCGATTTTTGGCGTTTATAGCCGATTTTGGCGTTTATAGCCGATTTACAATCCTTATCAACAATAAAAGACAAGAATTGTGATTTTTGTCTCTTTTAAAAAAATACAAACTACAATGAAAATCGAGAAAAGGAGGATCTAACTTCTCAGGAGATTGTGGGGGACTCGTTTAGATTGACGGTCGCAAGCCATATGTGGGCTTCGCCATCATCCATGCAGATGAGAACAGAGGATGCTATTGATTCGCTTGGCTTGGCTATAACCTCGGGTTTTTAGAAGACAAAGACCAAAATGAGGTCCTATATCCAATAAAAAGCCGAGTAGACGGGCTGAAAAGCCACATCTAAGCCATTGGAGGCGGGAGGAGAAGGCAAGGACCTTGGGGGGGGGTACCCCCCAAGGGACTTTTGTCACCTTGTTGCGGTGGCCGGTGTAGAACTTCCGCAGAGTTTTCTCTCTTTTTCCTTTCTCTGGATTTCTGTGCTTTTTTCTCTGATGTTTCTGATCTTCTGTGTTGTGTTCTTTTCTTCTTGGAGAGCCCTCCTATTTATAGGCTTTTAGGTAGCCTTTTAGGTGGGTTTATGGGCTTTTATTGTCATTAAGCCGCATAATGGGAGGAGTTACAAAATTGAATTGTTTATTTTGTAACTCCTTTTTCTTGGCTTCTGATTGGCCGGAGGAGATTGAGGGCATTTAATCGCCTTTAATCGCCATGATGGGAGGAGTTTCATGGGTTAAATGCCATGAATCTCTTGACTTGTAACTCCCGAATGCTTGCTTCTGATTGGGCCGTCCAAAGAAATGGATTAATGACTGTAATAAAGTTAGTCAATTAATCGCATTAAGTGGTCGCCGAGCAGCTGAAGAGTCGCGGGCCGTGCCACGTCTTTTGGAATTCTTCTGTCGATGATCATCGATGGATCTTCATGTAATCGACATCAGATGACCATGTAATTTCAGGTGTTTGTTGCCAACAGCGGGTCGGTGCCATCTGTCCTGTCGATTTCTCGATCGGTCGGGTGGAAAGCACACTTTTTTTTGGTTGACCGGGTGGCGATCAATACTGTCTTCGATACTCTTGATGATTTACCCGTGTTTTGGACGGATGTCAGAGGACTTGGTGTCTCAAAAGCATGAATTTTGGAAAGTACCAGGGGCTGGGTTCCTCGAATCGCGAAAAAACGGCAAAAACCGGGGTTTCCGGGGCTTTCCCGGCGACCCCGGGGTCCAAGGTCGCCGGCGACCCTGGCCCAGGGTCGCAGGGGTTTGCGACCCTGGGGGGGTTTTCCCCCTTTCGTGTCCCGTTTTGCGTCCGTTTTTGCTTTTTTCTGATTCTTTTTTCTTCTGTACTTTTCCTTGACATTTTGACCATTTATTGGCCTGATTTCTTTGTAAGAAACCTTATGAGAATCCTTGCATTTTATTTTGCAAAGTTTCCAATTTCCTGAGAAAGCCGAAGACTTTGTCGCGCAGAGTTGCCGATTTCCCGTCAGAAGCTGAAACTGGGTCAAACGATGTCGGAATGACCTGAAATTTGGTGTGAAGCCTCCTGAGCAATAAATAAGACCAACCATAGGCTTTTGTTTGAGTTTTGAAGCCGTTTGGGGTCCTATCACCTGTAGACTTGCTTTTTGTCGCGATGAAGATGTCGCGGTTTGATGTGTGGTCAATCGATGTCCGATTGACTTGAAATTTGACAGGAAACCTATTGGAGTTATTTTAAGATGATCCATAGGTTTTGTCTTGGAAACCGTGGTCCCAGAGAGCTTTTGTCGCCGAGAGCTCCTTTTCGGCTGTCGGAGAAGCGAAGTTAGGCCAAATGATTTTGAAATGGCCCGAAACTTCTTGTGTACTCCTCTTTTGGTTGTCTGGAAGAATCTTGCAGTTTTTGTTTGATTCTGACAAGATTTGATTTTTGGAAGCAGCATTGCCTATTTATGGCAGGTTGCGACTTCATGTAGCTCTTTGGATCTTGAAAAGGCAAAGTGACATTTTTGGTGTCAACAGGATCTAGATACGGTGGTTACGGATATGGTAAGGTTAATTCCTCGGGTTACTTTTGTTACTGGTGTCACTGATGTGCTTGCATGGTTATATTTGATATCTTGATGATGATGGCTCCTCTTATCTACCTGGTATACTATCTCAATTATCGTTCATGCACTAGACTCCACACCATTTTCTGTTGCACTCCGATATTCTATATTATTATCGAGGTACTAATCACGTAGGTACAACTGAGATCAGGTATGATCTTCTTCCCTATCTACTAATATAATGGATTGCCATCTAAACATGCCTTTTTGCCTTGCTCATTGAGCCTGACCCAATCCTTAGTGTTTTCAAGTATCTTCTCTTCCTCTTTCTTTGATTGGTAGAATTGCTTGGCAGCTGATCCGTTTTCTCAGGGTTCAGAGAATGATGCAGTTGGTGCATCGTGAGGCGTCTATCACATAGATTTATATTCTTTCCTTTTCTTGTAGCTAGTCGTGTTGGCCTAGGATTGAATCGTTGGTTTAATTATGGAAAGTACCTTGTAATCCCTTAAAGTGAAATAAAATTTTAGGGCTTTGTCCATTTACTTGTTCATATGAGATTCATACTTGATTATATTATGGGATTTTCCATATCTCTTGGGTACTTTCTCGTAGCGCCTCGAGATTCGAGACGCCCAGATTTTGGGACATTACAGAGTGGATTGCAGCGCGTGGGAACTACCTAGAACTGCTCCTCAGTTGTGGTCCAGTGATGCGCACGACGTCAGTTGTGGTTCACACATTGCGCTCAGAAGTGCTTCAAACGTTGTGCTCGGAAGTGCACTGCGGATTTATCCGGAAATGCGATACCGACTTGCATGAAAATGGGTATCAAATTTGTCCGAAAGTGTTGGACAATGAATTCCCCTAGCTTATTTCTTGAGATTTTGACCACCATTTGTTCTGAAGTTTTGAGGAGATCCTTTTGATAATGTGCCTGACCTACCATGAGCTTCGACTTCCTGAAGTGATCAAACTTTGACTGCTTTAACCATTGACTTTTCCTAAAAATTCTTTCATGTTTCAACATCGTTGAAGAGGTCAAAAGAGATAAAAAGACAAGAATATAATAAAATAACAAATTTGCAATGTCGGGTGAAGTTCCTATTTTAAGAGATGTCATGCTCCAAACCTTTAGATTGCAACATAAGCCCTCAAATGGAATTTTGAATCTCCAAAATAACATATCCGTTAAAGATGCTCTTAGATGTCTAAACTCGTGGATTCTTGAAAGTATATATTTTCTAGTTTTGGGTGCTTGCCACATTTTGCTGATGTGAGTTTTGGGGTTATAGTCAATCACCTACATGAACTAGCAGACTCTCTTTTCTTTGTTGGGTACCTAACTTTTATTTTAGTTGTACAACCATGTGACATGTATGCTTGGGTTAGTAAAGTTTCATGTGAATTGAAGTTTTTTGCTAAAATTTATTTGGTGACATGGATAGAACCGATGCCAGATTAACTCTTCACGGTATTAATGCTTAGAGATACTGAATCTAAATAAAATTTGAGTTCTGGCTATGAAGTTGTTGTGTATTGATTTGAAGATCATGTTATAAGATGCAGAAGAAGATTTCTTCGGAAGGATCAAATGCAAGTGGCTTGTACACAAGCGTTCACTTCAGTTATACGAATATTGATTTAACAAGTACCCTAACAGGTTGGAACAAAAAAATAGAAATGCCCTCCCATTAAGTGAAGATTATGTCAAATTTTTTCAAAAATATTTTTCCAAGTCTAAAAAGTATATGCTTGTCATTGGTTAGGATAGGCGGTGGGTTAAATTGGAGATGGCCGGTGATTAGGGATATAAGATAAGATATGATGGGTAGTGGTAGTAAATTTGAGATGGAGATCAATATTTCTTTACCATTATTTCTTTTTCCCGTGGATTCCTCTCTCCTTACCAAACGTGGGTTAGAAGGAATCAACTCCGATTCCTCTGTGCTAGCCAAACGTAGAATGCGATGAATCCTCCCACTCATAAATCCTTTATGAAAAAAGTCTAATTCCATGGCATCAAGGATTCATCCAAAAAGAGAATTCCTCTCCCATTACCAAACGGGCCCAGTACCAAACGTGCCCACATGGCCCGTTTGGTGATTTTCTCGTAAAATAAACTAAAGTAAAGCATCGAATTAAGAGAGAATAAAATATAAGTAAGTTGTGATTGTATTTTGTCTTTAATTATTTGGTAGGGAATTTTTTTTTTTTTACTTTTTGTGTAAAACGTGGGTGTTTTTTGTCATTTAGTGGATAAAGTAGGTTTTCATTTTTTACTTTTTTTTGAAAAATGAGGAAATTTAGGGCCCATTTGGGAATTTATTATTAAAATAAGAGTAATGCAAAGCCTCTATTTTTCAGACAAGGGGTCACAACAAAAGCACACATCTTCAAAATTCTCTTCTTCTTTATCAAAAAAAAAAAAAGTAAAAAAGTAACCTCCTTTGTTCACTATATGATGAAAATACGTCTACATTTTTTTTACACAAAAAGTTATAAAGATTCCCTACCAACTCATACAATCATAAACCCTTTTATATTTTATTCTCTCTTTATTTGATGATTTACTTTACCCTTATTTTACGAGAAGATAATCAAACATGCTAAAAGGAATCACATTCACACCAGTGCTTTATATTGAGTATGTTGTACTGAGGTTGGATTGCCTCAACTAATCTTATATATAATGACAGCGGCCTCTTCATGGCAGAGTGACATGTGGCATGCTCTAGAAGTTGAGTCGGGCCAGCTTCATCTTCAACTTCGGGTCACTTGGCCAGTCGCGAATAGTATGAATGGACTCAACCTAAAACCAGCCCACTTCTAACTATTCCTGCTTTCTTTTAATAAATCGACCATCATCTTCACCAATCTCCACTCGTCTGCAGATCCGAGGCTTCATCAGTCATTACCCTCTTCTACTCTTCTAAAATCGGTTTGAGAAGATGAAGTTAAAAAGGATAGAGAGGGTCAAATGTTTTTGACCCATTTGCTGTTGGGGATATGCAACCAAAGTCCCACATCGGCTAGAATTGGAAAAGATCATGGGCATATAAGTTGGACTAAGTACTCCATTGGTATGAGGCCTTTTAGGTAGAACCCAAGAACAAATCCATGAGGGCTTAAGCCCAAAGTGGACAATATCATATCAATGTGGAGTTTGTAGTGGTCCACTGTCCTAACAAGTGGTATCAGAGCCCAGGCCCAAACTTAGCCCGAAGAATCCTCAGATTGTCAAACAAAAGGTGGTGGGCCCAGTGATGCGCAGGAAAAGCGCAGTACTCACGATTGGAAGATCCATGGTGAAGCTCTCGAGTTGGCTCTTCTCAATGGAGCGGACGGATGGATGATCGTTTGAGGGGAGGCCCGGTAAAAATATCCAAAGAGATATGGTCCTTTGTTTGAGGGGAGGATTGTTGAAGATGTGCAACCAAAGTCCCACATCGGCTCGAATTGGAAAAGATCATGGGCATATAAGTTGGACTAAGTACTCCATTGGTATGAGGCCTTTTGGGTAGAACCCAAGAACAAATCCATGAGGGCTTAAGCCCAAAGTGGACAATATCATATCAATGTGAAGTTTGTAGTGGTCCACTGTCCTAACATTTGCAGGGTATTTCTCTAGAACAGCACCAGCAATCAAGAGAGAAAAATCCCCTCTCCTCTCTCCTCCTTCTCCCCTCTTCTCCATCCTGAAAAACCCTTTTTTTTTTTTTGGTTCCCGTAGAATGGTCGATATCGACCATTCGCTAAACGACAAAAATAAAATAAAATAAAAACGGACCTTGGGGACCTTCTCCATACATACGGTGTTTTCAACTCCTCATAACTGGTATGAGGTCCTACGGGCTCCTATACGATAAATTCCTCTTTTTTTTATATACTCATTCTATTTACTTAATCTTTAAAATATTTTATTTTAAATTTTTTTATTTCTTATTTATGCTCTCCGTTTTACTTTCTCTTTCTCAATCTTATAAGGTTCATTTAACATCCATGCATGGTATTTGAAAGTAGGAGTTTTAGTTATTCCATTGCAGAATGGAGCGTCAACATCAACCTCCTCTCCGACTGCATCCCAACGTATATTACATAATAGAGACAGCTCTAGCATCGTCGCCATTGATACCATAAGGAACACAGTCAGTTTGGTCTTGAATATGATTTGATGTTCTGCTTTTGATGATTGATTAAGATTGTTTGAAAATATTTGTCTTTTTAAAAAAAGCATGCCTCCCATTTTCATTTGACCATCAATTACTTCATATTTATATTTAAAATCACTTTCAACTTATACCTCTCTCTCTCTCCACCAATATCCATGCCCTATGAATGGGAAGGAATAAAGGTATATGGGGTTCTCCAAAAGATGTGACTAATTTTGAAATTTATATAAAATTATTTTAAACGGAGCTGATTTTTTACCTGGTGTTTACTTTTAATTTAAACTGGATTTTCCTTCGATGAATTAAAAGGCTCGTGTTGGACGCGGGCCCCGCAGCGCTAGTTATATATATAATGATAGCAACCTCTTCATGGGAGAGTGACACATGGCGTGCTCTAGAAGCTTTTAACTATGGAAAATATTCAAGTGAGAAGTAATTCTCACCTATTATATGAGAACTTTTTTGCGGGGTCCAACTAGCAACCCATCCAAACCTAGCAACCAATAGGGAACTCTCTGATAGTCACTAATCCCAAGGATTAGCACACATCCGAATGGACTGAACCATTGGATCGAGGGTTGAATATTTTTTGAATATGAAGCCGTTAAACTTGTGAGCCGCGGATGAAGGGATTAAGGGCATGAGTTTGGGGTCAAACTTGATACTTGGGGTGGTCTCACATAGATCTTTCCATCCCCCTAGTCCCATCCCCAAATGGGGCCCACAATTGGGCCCCACAAAAGAGTTCCCACATAATATATGAGAATAGTTGCCACCTGAATATTATCCTTTAACTATCTCCAATAGTGTCCAACAATCTCCAACAAACCTTCAAAAATACCTCAATGTAAATAAGGATATTCTTGAAATAAGACACTTGCCTAAAAGAATTTCGACAAGAAAGATCCTCAAGTATGTTTGAATTTGAGTCCAATGAAACCCTAAGATCTCTAAACTAGGGTTGCAAATGGGTATCCGATTACCCAGAAGTTTCAACCCGCAAACAACCGGGTCTAAAACCTATTTTAGGTTCCGATTCATAAACGGGTCCGGATCTGGAACATAATTTAGGTTCTAATTGATAAACGGGTCCGATTCCGGATCCATATAGGTTGCGACCCATGGACCCGGGACCTGACATATGAGTCTTTGCTATTGCAATTTGTACTTTAAAACCAACTCTTTTTAGGGATTCTTATATATAATAATAGATGTTGTAAACTTGATGCACTGTTATAAGTTGAATGATATGCTTATTTTAAGAAAAAATGAAAATTAAAGAGAAAATAAAATTAATTTTGTAACTAGATTTGAGTCATCTAGGTGGACTCGGTTCCGGAACCGGATCTGGGTTTTCTTATCGAAACCGGGTCCGAAACCAACAAAATAGGTTCCGATTCAAAACCAGATCCAGAACCGTAATTTAAAAACGGGTCCAGGTCCGCGTCCACTATGGTTCCGATCCGGAACCGTCTCGTTTGCAACCCAACTCTCAACCTAAAGCTATCCTATCAAATATTAACATAATCTTGATTCTATAATGGGGCCGATACAGTTATCTCAATACATGAAAATCATACAAAAAATAAAAAAATTATTACACGTATGCAGTTTTTTAAATTCAAGTTAATAAACCTATGTGTTTTTTCAAATTCAAATCAATACACGGTACACACTATTTCAGAACTATCAAAGAAATGATGAGATTCTGGATCATGCATAGCTGGACAGACGAGACTCACTTAAGGCTGGATCTGGATCAAGTGTATTCTTACCACACGATACCCTCACCATAATACCATTCTTA
Organism: Litsea cubeba; assembly: GCA_012931725.1. Lineage (NCBI taxonomy): Eukaryota > Viridiplantae > Streptophyta > Magnoliopsida > Laurales > Lauraceae > Litsea > Litsea cubeba. Next base: position 145,978,362 of record CM022944.1, on the reverse strand, counting down.
GTTCTATTAAAAAGACAACTTCCCTTGGTATCATCATCTCAGAGGCATTTTTGTCAAACTTTAACCATTCACAGATGGCTTTAACATGTAATGGGTATAAGCCAAAAATAGACAAATCATGGGTATTTGTTTTTTAATTTTTTTTATCTCTAAATTGTCTTTGTTGTTATTTTTTTTACAATTGATTTAAATAATTTTATTTTAAAACTTAATTAATATTTTATTGCTCTTATTATATTATTACTGCTTTGATGTTATGTTTATTTGGTAGATATTTATAATGTTCTTTCTTTATTATGCCTAAAGATTTTCATATATTTTTTATTGTGCTTTGATTGTTTCATTCCAAATACGCCACCAAAGCAATTTATCCAAAACGAAAAGAAAAGAAAAGAAAGCCCATGTGTATAGACAAATCATTTTTGTTATTAATCATTTATCTATTATTGCAGGTTGTGTTTTTTCCTTTTTGCCCCGGGTTGGGCCTGGGCCTCTTTCGCAATGACATGTGGCACACCCATCTCAGCACATCATTCAAAATCTTTTAAAACTCTTTATCCCTAAAATCTATCTCTTTTATCATACTTACACAAGTAAGCAATGAGACAAGAACAATTTGTATATCTTTTATTATCTCTAATGATTCCAAATCCTATTAGTGCAACATGCCAGCATGAGATAAATATTTTCAATATTTAATTTTGATTGGTTAGAAGTTTGAGAGATTTTTGCTAAAATTTAGGATTTGGTCAGAACATACGATAATCCCTACTTATATATATATATATATATAATAAATGTTGAGTAAATACATGATTATTGAAATTATTATTATTATTATAAGTAAGAAACTATATTTTTTTTAGGCATATCGACGTAAATTCAATTATTATTATTATAACTTAGGTTAGAATAATAATATTATTATGGGCCCACCTAATCAGTTCAAGATTTTATCTCTCTTACTCCTTCCATGGTCTTGCTGCAAATCTTTTTTATTAATATTTTATATCCATTGATATTATTTTTATATTAAAATATCTTCTTTTTCTTTCTAGTTAATATAATGAGCCGTGCTATGATCCCAGCATCCAGCTGGGATTGGGCACGCGGCCCAGCAGAGTAGACATTTTCTAATATATTGGACGGCCCAAAAAAGGCTACCTGTTCTCTTCTCTGGAAGCTATCCATGGCTAGTCACCCATACCACACGTCACGTCTCATTCATTCATATTCGTCGTTTTCCTATACTATACCCAGTCTATCAACGCGTGTATTCCATCATAAAAACCACCAAATTTCAACAAGAAGCAACAATGTCGATCTTAAACCAGTTTGTTAGAAGAATATCATTACTGACACTAATATAATATCTTTCTTTCCAAAACTCTACTGTTTTTCTTTGTGGATAAAATCCAACATGGATTTTGCTTCTTCTATGATCCAATACCCTTTTTTTTTGGAATCCAACCCCACCCATGACTTTTCTTCCAAATGCCATCATTTGAATCAGTTGGGCAGTCTATTGAATAGTGGTTGAATTGTTCTATTGCCTTGGGTGGATCTGTACCAAATATCATTTCCATCTCTCATTTGTCATTTCCCTTATTTAGGGCTGTCGGTGGTCGGTCTTGGTCGGTTTTCAGTCACCTCTGCACTCGGGCCAAATGTTCGGTTTTTTTGATATAGATAATTGAAAACCGACTACTATATTTAGTGCAAGTGGAAAAACCGAACATTCGATTTGGTCGGTTTCCGGTCGGTTTTCAGTTTTGGGCTGGATCCTAATTTGAATGGGTCAAGCCTCGTTTTGTATTGGTCTAATTGGCCATTGGGCCTTTAATTTCATTAAATAAGTTAAGTGTCCAATCTAATTTAGTAACTTACACACAAATAAAACAGGCCCAACAGCAATTAACAATAAGTACAAGCCCATCAGCTAGCTAGTAGGTACTTAAAAAATGCAGATGCATAACAGTTCAAGTCACTAAGTTAGTGCAATCTCCAGCTGCTTAACAATTCGGTCGGTTCGGTTTTAACCGAACGGTTTTTTAGTTTATAAAAAAACCGACCGTCGTGTAATTTTTAGGTGAAACAAATAACCGATTGGTCGGTTTTTTTTGAAAAATATATATAGAACCGCCCAAATGGTCGGTTCGGCCGGGCGGTTCGGTTATTTTGGTCAATTTTCACAGCCCTATCCTTATTCCATCCTTTGCCCATCACTACTATATTGTTCAACTACTCGACCAATGAGTGTATAAATATAACAATTGTTTTACATGGCCTGATATTTATGGCATGAAAAATGGCATGATGTTAAGGCATGAACATCAGGCCATTTAGACTTTGTGTAAATATAATGCATTTAGTGTGATATATTTACAAATGTGCTCATGATCTACTTTGCATTGATATATTATTGTTCTGTAATTTAATGGTTTAATGGGTGTAAAGCAGAATGTCATAGGGGTTTCTGATGGAAAAAGCAGAATGCAAAGGCCTGGTGACTGGTGTGTGTCAGTCAATGCGATGGTGAATCATGGATAATGCAGCTTTTCCTTTATATGAACTTTGTATAAAGGGAGTGATTATATATATGGTAGTCTGGCAGATTGTAGGGAAAAGATAATCATGCATGATGCGTGTGTCATTGTGTCGGCATCAGAAAGGCACCAGTAAGGCCTTTAGGGCTGTAAATGGGCTAGGTCTAGTCAGACCCATATATGCTTCCACCAGGCTATATTAACCTGATCTGGTCCTGCATCAGGTTATAGTTAATTTATAAGGTGTTTGTCCAAGCCTGAATATCTGTTGGGATCCCTTACGTGATCGGGTTGGGCAGATCCCTTACCTAATAACCTGAATAAGATAAGATAGAAATATTGTTGTTGTGGTCATTGTTGCTGCTGCTGCGGCTGCAATCAAAACTATATTGTTATTATTGTTGCTGCTCTTGTGGGTGGTAATTGGTATGTGTAGAGTTGACCAGGGGTGTATGTGGGAATTGGGATCCTGACTGCTTTCAAAAAGGTCAGGTACCCAATTAGGTCAACCCGACAATGATGCATAACCCACCTCCAAAGTGAGTCACCCTATTTAATTAACCTGACCAAAATGGCAAAACCGTGCCCAGTCCAATTCATTTCAAATATTAAGGATGTTTAGTTGAAGGCAAACAAAAGAGAGAGAAAAAATGACAAATGCTGAGACATTTTTCAATTCGAGCTGTGCTACGCGCTGGGATCCCACGGTCCTCGTGGGATCCGCGCCACAGCCCGGGCACGATTCCCGGGCTGTGGAAACTTTTTCAATTGCAGGATGTCTAAGTCACAATCCATTTTCTAAAAAAATCAGCCATCCATCAATGCAAATGGAAGGCCTCCTATGACCAAATTAAATCATAGTCATAACTCAATACCCTATTCCCTCCACAACAACTATTTACTTAGGTCAAGTCAAACCCTAACTTCACGTGTTTTGTTATTGTTTGTTTACAAGTTGTTATATTGTTATTATCATTTTAAGAAAACAAAATGTGACTAGCTAGAACCCGTCCGTATCAACATTTACGCATGCCATTCCACTAGGGTGGGATCAGAAGGTCTTAACCTGCAGTAAAGCTAGCAAGAACAGGCAGAACTCATATCTATGCTGCCATTTGGATCCACCTTTGATCCGTGAAGTTCCTTTCATACTTTTTCTTCCCAGATATGCCATCACACCCAATTCTATTCTTATTAAACCCATACTTACTGTTGGATATTTTATGTTCATTAAAACCATGCTAACCAATGGATTAAATCTAAAAAAATTATGTGGTTAAAAATTTATTACACTGTTTGGTTGCTCTGATTGGCCTAATTTTTTGCATAACCCTTATCCATTAAGAGGCCTTCTATATATCGATCTCAACTCCGATGATAGAAATGTATCCAAGTGAGCCCTATAAGATGGACCGCAATCTGCTTTTAGGTGAAAATCTTCCTATCCAAACATATTTATTATATACATGCATACTCTCATCCGGGAGGTTGGTGGTTAGAACACTACTTATGGTTATATAGAGCAATTTTGTGAGACGGCTCACACTCTATTCCAGATAACCTTTTCTCTTATTCGAATTAAAGATGTGAAGACCGACTCTAATACTAGATGTTATGGACCCAACCGATGCGTCAAGTACTTCATGACTGATGGAATACACCAAAAGCCCTAGAAAGCATAATAGACCAAGGTAAAATTCTTGGTTCTGCCCCTGTACAAAGTTATTATAAAGGGGATGAAAAAGTGTGTAATGGCCGAAACCTAAAATTACTCTGAACTCGACTCTGGTCAAAATTCATAATCCCATGCCTCCCGAATTTAGAAATGAAAAAAAAAATCCTACTAAATCCATCTTTAATAGGAGCGAGTCAAGGATCTCTGCTCTCTAGCTAGCCATTGCTCAACTCGCTGGAGAGTACACATAGATGACAGTTGGGACTTATGCAGTGTACATGGATATATAAGTTCAAGTCCCTTTAAGAAACAAAAATAGGGTGATCTCAGCTCTGCAAATAGTATTAAGTGAAACCATGCCTGTAGTCTTATCTCTTTCCACTTTTCCAGCATTTGCAGTCCAAAACCAGTTACAGGTCCAAAACCATGTATTATTTTCCCCCTAAATCAACCATGTATTACTTAATACTTTAAACCATGGATGGCAGTTGGGAATTGGGAAGTAGGGACCCGGGTTCTGGAATCGTGAATAAAGAAATATCTCGCGAGGTGAGTTGAAAAATGAAACACTTGAAAGCCAAAGAATACGTTTATTTTTTTTGTGCCCAATCTCAATTCCCAAGGCGTCGGTACAAATTGAGGTATTCTCATCACATTTTCATTAAACTTGGAGAAAGGCCTGGAATGGTAACTCGCAGGAGTACACGAAATCTTAGTTCGCACATTGGTCCCGTTACCCATTTATTTAGGTGCGGAGGAGCACTAATAAAGTAGATGTCACATAAGGAAAGATAAATAAATAAAATGGAAACCACCCCCCCCCCCCCCCTTCAATGGAAGGCCTAGTGGGGCCCACCTTATGATCTATACGAGTGACTGTGTGGGGATATCTCCGGGCTCACCGAAGTCCCGGCCAAATGTTCCAGCTCGGGCTCCCGCACCAGCTAACCCATCTTGTGTCAGCCTCCACCAGTTCGGCCACACGCACCACGGTCCCGATACCAATACGCCAATCGGACTCTAGGTCATCCCGGACCTCCGCAACAGGGTCAAGGCACCGACCAAGATCACCACCCTTGTAGGTTATCTCGATCTCGGCTAGGTGCTCCCATCTCGGTCCATGCTCCATCTTGGCCAGATACTCCCATCCCGGCACACCTACAGGGTCTCTAGCCAAGTCAAGGTCGTTCCCGACCTCGGACCTCGACCTCGACAATACATCCTAACCTCAATCACCATGCCAGAGCTAGTCAAGACAGGGGTTGACAGTTGTCCTCCCATGGACGCTCAAGCACGCTACAGCACGTGCGACAAGATAAGGGCACCGCTCATACCCTCTGACAGCCACCCATACCGCCCATGCATCTTGACAAATCGGCGCCCGCAGAAGCTAGAGAATGCTATGATGGGACCACACCTCCCTAGTGCCTCTGACAAGATGGGCTATGACAAGACAACCAACCACCATCCTGCCTCCTTCCTTCTTCTATATAAACTGATCGAGCAACTCCTCCGGAAGAAGAGGCGACTATTCTGGTACGCCATGCCCAAACCCCATCTTCATCTTCTCTAAATCTCCATCCAATTGTCCAGTTCTTATACTGACTTAGGCATCGGAGTGCCTTGCACCGCCCAGGCCAGGGTCCTCAGACTTATTGTGTTCTTCCCTTTCTCGGGTTTCAGGCAGATAGTGGTGTTCTTCTCAAGAGCCTCGTCTCAACACCTCCTCTCTTTGTGAGTGACATTTTTATGCACTTACAGTGACCATAAAATAGGGACCTCTCCAATAGTCACTGATCCTGGAATTTGGCACTGATCCGAATTAACTAGACAAGCAGATAGACTGTGCACTCATTTTGTATGGTAAAAACTTGTGGGTCTATCTAATGTGTAAGGGTAAAAAAGCAAGACTGTTCATGTCAGGCCACAAAAGCCTGAGAGATGGCTCGCTATAGGGAGCTCCCTATAGCGAGCAAGGGGGACTGCGCCCAGTCGGATCCGGACTCTATGAAAGAGTTTGAGATTGTTTGTAATTCTTAGTAGATTTTCACTATGAGTCTTTATGCACGGATTTTGGGCTATATATTGGTTGTTTCTTTCAACCCAAAGGTAACCACCTCTCTCATTAATTTGAGTAAAAGATATCTTAGATATAGAATTATTCTCTAGAGCCATTGAGAGATTGTTCTGAATGGCTGCTCTAAAAGGTTGTGTTGCTTCTACTCTATTGTAGAAGATCGATCATCTTGGTTAACAAGATGCGACGAGATCAAGTAAGAAGAACGGTGCACGGTGATGAAGTCGTGGCAGCGAAAGTTGTGCAATAACAACTACAGTCCTTAGGACGAGGTACTGACTAAAGTAAATGAGTTGTGAGTATATCTAATAACTGTTCCTGAGCTCTTGATTTCTAAATCATGGTTTTTCTCCCTGAAAAGGGTTTTCACAATAAATATTGTGTCTGCCTTCTTGTGGTGTGTGATTGGTAAATTTATTTGTTAGTTCTATATTGTTTGATTGGTTACATCCATTGCATTGGTTTGATTAATTAGACTAGCATCCATTCTAATAGGTTCTCCCGAACTTATATAATAGTAAAAAATATCATCTAAGCCTACAAAGATATTTAAAATTTAAGCCAACTTAGCAGTGGCTTCCAGTTGGCCCAATGGGATTCATGATGATCATGAAAATTTATTGGATGGAAAGATCCATATGAGGTCTACCTATATGCAAAATCTCGAGTCCATAAGATCATCCTAACCATTTTATCCATGGCCGTAAAATTTAATGGTTTAGAGACATCATTTTACTATGAATTCAATCCAATGGTGAAGAAAATTTGGATGAGTGTTAAATTTTGACTTTTGACTATTCAAGGGGGGTAGTGTATATTAAAAGAATAAATTGAGTCAACATGAACCTAATGACAAAAAAAAAAAAAGCAGCTGAAAATGGGTATTTTTAAACTAGAGTGTTTTTTTATAAGTTCACGTATAAGAATTCGCACTCAAATGAGCTCCACCAAAGTATTATTTATGAGATGGGGTGAGAGATATAAGGTGGTGACATAAACAGATCCTTACTTTTATAGAAATCGAATTAGATGACTGGATACCCATTTTCAACCTTCCTTGGTTCATTTTCCATTAAGGAGGATAATTTTGATGGCAAATTTTGAAAACACACTTTTGTTTCTTCAATTTGAACACTTCTAGAAATTGAAGCATTAGAATTGTTATTTATTCAAGTACATGAAACTTAGGGCCTTTAGTTTTTTAATGTTCAAATTTTCAAAAGAACTTGGACGCTTGGGATGGTGTGAGTTGGGAAAGAAAATATATAAAAAGAAAAAGTGGAATCGTAAACTAAAGATTAACACTCATAAACTTCTAGGATGGCAATAATGGGAGGCTAAATAGGATGTACTAATTGGGAGGCTACAATAAATGGATCATTCATTAGTTTTGATAATTGGTGTCTCTTTTATTTGTTTACACATATTGGCTCATTTATAATCAGTAGAATACCATCACAAATACATAATACCAATCTGACACTAATATACACATTAGTCATTGTCAAAAAAAAAAGAAAAAAAAGAAAAAGAAAAAAAGAAACAGGTTCTGTATTATTTTTACATATGGCCTCCTCGAAATAGAGTTTTACAGAGTTTTACAGAGTTTTAAGAAAAGTTTCTTGGGACTGCCAATGTTGCATTTTTGTAGCTATTAAGCATTTAGGGGATAAAATGAATGACTAGGATCGTGCAGTTGTTCTATTATTAAGGGTCATATTCCAGTAATAATTTATCCATCTCCTTGCTCCCTTGATGGTCATACATTAAGTAGACCCAATAAGAAGTGGATGATGCTTGTGACTTAGAAAGGAATAGACCATATTATTTAGAGTTCTCAACAAAGGATATGTATTTCTGAGCTAGCCGAATCGTCGCCTAGTTGGAATATAGTTATATAGGCACCGCATGTGTGCTCCCAGTTTCACGTTTTATAATGTAAAACTAGTGTCAAGGCTAAAAAGGAGTATCTTTTAAATGTGCAAGATCAGTTAAACCACCAGGTGAAAAGGGCAAATCACTAGCGAACATGACAAAAACACCAGACCAAACCAAAGAGACCCAGAAACTACAGTAGAGTAGACCCTTTTTTTACCCGGAAAAAAAAAAAAACAAAACACCAGGCTATGTATTTTGTTCCTTCTTATATATCATTTCAAATTGAAATGAATTCTCATTCCTATCACCACACAAGGATTAACACATCATTGTTTGTGACTATATATATATATATATATATATATGTGTGTGGGGAGATTTCCAGAACCACAGGATTACGCTAATCACAGCCATCAGATGAGGTTAAGCACTCTCACGTGCCATCCGCGTGCCATCCACGTGGCACCAAGCTCACCCCGGCTACCAGCACAGGGGGTCCGGCCGAAGTCAGGCAGCTCCGGGCCGCTAGCGCCGAACTGGTCCACCCCCGGGTGCCATCTCGGCAGGGAGCTCCACCTCGGCTGAAGAAGCCGGGATGGAAGCCGAAGCCAGAAAGAATCTCCACTCACGCCCCTCATCCCCCACGTCACCAGGCACGTGGAGGGATAGGGGCACGAGCTAGAGGGACAGACACGACATCCAGCCGCTCACAATCTTCGCCAGATCCTAACAGGGCGGCATCCAGCGGCTGAGGCCACATCAGGGCAAGGCCCGATGGCTACCGCCAAAGGCGTCCAACACGATCTGGCCCAACAAGACGCGCATTAAATGCGACGTGGGCTGATCCGACGCGCATTTAATGCAGAGTGGGCTGGATTGGACCGCATTAATTGCAACGTGGGCTGATCATGACTTCCCAGTCGAATCATGAGACCCATGCCAAGATATCGTCCAAGATATCTTCCAAATCGTCTATAAAAGGATTGCATTTCCACATGCAAGGTACGCACAATTTCATACACAGAGCTGTTACTCTGCCTCTCTTCTTCCTCTCCTTCCATTGTTCCAGTTCCTTGACTGACTTTGGCATCGGAGAGCCTTGCGCCGCCCAGGCCAGGGTCCTCTGACCGTGTGTTCTTCCCTTTCAGGCTTTCGGACGGCACCCAGTCATCACCCTCATTGGATAAGTCCTCTAACGCTCCCCAGTTATTGTGGGTCATTATTTTTTGCACCTACAATTGGCGCCGTCTGTGGGAAAGTAATATCCCAACCTTCCCAACCTTCTTAACCTCAATCTCTCAGAGGCCATGCCTCCGAAAGCTAGGAAGGGCGTAGAATCCTCAAGAGCAGCGCTCGAGCTGCCGCCACCGTCAACGGACGTCCCTCCTCAAGGGCGCTCCCGCACGGTGCATGGCACGTCTGCAGGCGAGGGCCGCTTAGGTTCTCAGCTCTTTGTCGAGTTCCCCTTCCAAGAGGGACTCGAGCCCTCGATCTTAGCAGAAGAAGTCGTGCCACCCAGACGCGATGAGCGTCGGCATAAGCGTCCTCGGAAGGACAAAGCTGTGGCCGTAGGAGAAACGCGCCACGTTCAACCCCCTGCCACTGGAGGAGTTCTCGAAGCCCAAACTGCTCTCCTCCAGAGGCAAGAACAGCTGATTCGCGAGCTCCAGCAGCAGCTGAGGGCAGCGCAAACCGCCTCCTTGAGGCAGGTCTCTGAGCCTCGAGGGAAGAAGAGGGACGCCCCCAGCAGGGCAGCCCAGCCTCCCCGCGAGGATCTCAAAAACCATCTGGACCCAAAGCGGAGCCAGATTCGTGACGAAGGCTCGAGCAACAGCCGGAGTCATCATAGCCGCGATGGCCGAACTCATGGCCATCGTAGCCCGAGCCACTCCAAGCGAAAGCCCAGAGCTCAGACTCCAGAGAAGGACGATGAGCAGGAGCGATTCGACAAAGGCGTCAGGCTAGCTCTTCAGCACAACCTGGACGTGCGGGACCAGAAGCAGATCTGCGGTCACACTGATCTGGGGGGCTCACCCTTCACAAAAGAGATCGAGCGTACCCCCTTGCCCAGAAAGTTCTCCGTCCTGCGGTTCGTCCCCTATGACGGACTGTCCGACCCATCCGCTCACCTCCGACACTTCTCCCAGAAGATGTCCATCTGGGGGAATGAGGGTCACCTGAACTGCAAAATCTTCTCCTCCAGTTTGGGTGACCTCCCCCTGAAGTGGTTCTGTTCTCTCCCAGAGAAGTCGGTTTCCAGTTGGAAGGAGCTCCAGCTCTCCTTCTTAAAGAAGTTCCAAGCTTACACCGTCGTCCCCAAGAAGGAAGGGGACCTCCTCGCCATGAGAATGAAACAGGGTGAGACCCTCGCCTTCTTCGCCCGGCGATTCTGGGCGGTCTACAGCCAGATCGAGGGCACTAGGGAGGAGATAGCAATCTACGCCTTCCAGCATGCCCTGATCCCCGGCCACGACTTGCGGAAGGACTTGGCCGGGGACCCCCCAGAGTCCATGCCAGAGTTGATGTCCCGGGTAAAGCGCTTCATCGCCCAGGAGGAAGACGAGATCCGAGCCCGGGATCAGGACGGGCATCCGGAACCCGAGCACGAGAGCAACCAGCCTCGGCAGAGAGGCGAGGAGCCCTTCCAGAAGCAGGAGCCCAAGCAGCCTTGGGTCGCCAGTTCGGCGATGCCCACACCACCCAGGTCTGGGGGCAGCAGGAGGCCAAGGCCTCACGCCAGCGCCTATCAAGGCATCAACGTCGTCTTCAGAGAGCCGATACACCAGATCATGAACAAAATGAAGGGTAAGCCGTTCTTCGAGTGGCCCCAGCCCTTAAGAAATGAGCCCACCAACGGCAGTCGAAGCAAGCTCTACTGCTCCTACCACCAAGGTAAAGGACACAAGACCGAGGAGTGCAACTCTCTGAAGTGGTACCTGGAGAGACTCGCCGGCGAAGGCCACCTCCCAGAATTCGTCAAGACAGAAGATGCCGGCGGCAGCGGGGGCCGAGTTCACCAGAGCACGGCTCGGGACCCAGACAGCAAGGACTCCGAAAAGATCATTAACGTGATCCACTTGGCATCCTCGGTTCCCTCTCCCTCGTCTCGCGGAAGCTCGCATCGCACGGGAAGAAGGTGATGGAAGCCGAGCTCGGACTGGCATCCAAAAATGCTCGCCGCGGCCGACCTGCAATCTCTTCTCTCAGACAAAGATCTCGGGGGAATCCAGCTCCCCCTCAACGATTGAGGCCACGGCCGAGGCCACGCTGAACTCGGCAGACCCGGACAGGTTCCCCCTGATCGGCGCCATCACTGGCCACGACCGGATGAGCTTCCTTGACGCCTACAGAGACTGCCGCCGAGTCCCACTTCACAAGCCCGATGGTCTCCCACCTCGGCAACACCTCTCCTTGCAGAGCTGATCGACCAAGGCCGAAGTAAGACAAACCTGGCAATGGAGCTGGAGCTGGCGGACAAGCGCAAAGGAACAATAGCCCTGCGTCTGACCGATTATTGACAGCGGTTAGCCAGAGCGTGCAATCAAAATGTCTAAGTGAGGTTCTCCCTGGGAGAGCCGGTTCTCAAGGAGACCTCGCCAGCTGACAGCCAAACAAAGGAAAGCCGGCCCCGAGCTGGCATGGCCCGTTCAGAGTGGTTTCACAGGCAAGCCACTGCCGAGATCGTGGAATGCGTCCCGCCTGAAGAAATTCTGTTTCTAAAAAATGTAGCAAGTCTCAATCAATGAAAGCGCCTTTTGCCCTGTCGTCAAATCTGTGTCATCTCTCCTCACATGACTTCAGCAACTCCGGGTCCATCGCCCTGGAAAAGGCCTCGAGTCCAAACTCGGTCGTTTCCTAAAGCTCCGGGTCCACCGCCCTGGAAAAGGCCTCGAGTCCAAACTCGGTCGTTTCCTAAAGCTCCGGGTCCACCGCCCTGGAAAAGGCCTCGAGTCCAAACTCGGTCGTTTCCTAAAGCTCCGGGTCCACCGCCCTGGAAAAGGCCTCGAGTCCAAACTCGGTCGTTTCCTAAAGCTCCGGGTCCATCGCCCTGGAAAAGGCCTCGAGTCCAAACTCGGTCGTTTCCTAAAGCTCCGGGTCCATCGCCCTGGAAAAGGCCTCGAGTCCAAACTCGGTCGTTTCCTAAAGCTCCGGGTCCACCGCCCTGGAAAAGGCCTCGAGTCCAAACTCGGTCGTTTCCTAAAGCTCCGGGTCCACCGCCCTGGAAAAGGCCTCGAGTCCAAACTCGGTCGTTTCCTAAAGCTCCGGGTCCATCGCCCTGGAAAAGGCCTCGAGTCCAAACTCGGTCGTTTCCTAAAGCTCCGGGTCCACCGCCCTGGAAAAGGCCTAGAGTCCAAACTCGGTCGTTTCCTAAAGCTCCGGGTCCATCGCCCTGGAAAAGGCCTCGAGTCCAAACTCGGTCGTTTCCTAAAGCTCCGGGTCCAGCGCCCTGGAAAAGGCCTCGAGTCCAAACTCGATCGTTTCCTAAAGCTCCGGGTCCACCGCCCTGGAAAAAGGCCTCGAGTCCAAACTCGGTCGTTTCCTAAAGCTCCGGGTCCATCGCCCTGGAAAAGGCCTCGAGTCCAAACTCGGTCGTTTCCTAAAGCTCCGGGTCTACCGCCCTGGAAAAGGCCTCGAGTCCAAACTCGGTCGTTTCCTAAAGCTCCGGGTCTACCGCCCTGGAAAAGGCCTCGAGTCCAGACTCGGTCGTTTCCTAAAGCTCCGGGTCCTGGGCCCTGGAGAAGGCCTCGAGTTCGGACACTCGGCCGGATTCCTAAAATCAGGGTTTTTTACACCCCTCAAAGATCATTGCCGAGCTCACGCTCCCACAGCCGAGACCAACGGAATGATGACTCCACTTCGGCACAAGGCAGCTCGTCTCGGCCAAAGCCAGCCATTTCGGCCAAGGACAGCTTTTCAGAGGAAAAGAGCTGTGCCAGCACTCAAACACCCAAAAATGCAAGTATTCCAGAATAGTGCAAAGAAAGAGAAAAAGAACTCAAAAGCATTGTACGCAGTTTGGGTGATCACAGAATTCCTCTTTTTTATTCATTGTAAACTGCTTTATTACAAGAATTACAGAACAGAAAGCAAAGTACAGAAAGGAGGATCGCAGTCCTCTGAAAACAGAAAATAAAGAAAAGCCGGGAGACTCTGATCTTCACTGACTCTTCGGGCTCCAGACTTCAAGTTGCCGGATCATGGACTGGAGGTTCTGAGTGATCCTGAATTTCAGTGAGCTCTACAACACGCTATGGTTGGTCAGACCAAAGCGGCTGCAGAAGCCCCTCCAGTGCGGAGGCCCTGGACCTCGCTTAGCTCTTCAACACCCTCCGGCCAGTAAGACCAGCCAAGGTTTGAAGAACCCCCAGGTCCAGCGGGGCCTCAATCCCACCTTCCATCCAGCGGTCTCGCAAGACCGTGTCGGACGAGAATGCGCCACCGCCCCTCTTCATCTTCTTCTCTCCATCAACGAAACCTGACCAGGGACGGTCGGCCATGAACCCGCGTTCAGAGAGCGCGTAGTCCACGGGGAGTTCCTTCAGAGAGCGCGCAGACTACGATGGGCTTCCCCCCTTGGAGAAAGCCATCCACAGGCGCAAGGGTCGCCCCCGGATCAAAGACTGCAGAATGTCTACCAGCCATGGTTCCTATGTCTATGTGATTTAAGCTATCTTACGTTCTGTTCTTTTCATCGCCCATGGCAAGCCTGTCGCCCCTACTTATAGGAAGAAGAAGGGCTCAGCCTCCGAAGGAAGTTATGGGGGCGAAGTCTCCCACGCGTTACTCGGGATGCACGACTGTTGACCAGCGATCCCTATAACGCCAAGTGGGGACATCCGTCCGTTTCCCTCATAGGCCGTGCCACTGTTTACTGCTATTTATGATCTCCAGAACACGGAGAATCGGCACAGACAGCTATGAGGACCGTTTGACTCCTTCTACCTCAAGAGTCACGCGTTATATTAAAGGCATTCAAGTACCATTCAATGCCACATCCAGAAATGAAAGAGAGGCAAATGCAGAGAAAAATGCACAAGTAAAGAAGCCCGACTTTCATTGAATTGACAGAGAATATTACAAGGCTAAGAAGCAAAAAACTTTACATGCAAGAAGACAGAGATATAGAGGAGCCCGGCTACTATGGTTTCGGCGACTCCACTAGGTCGATCACCGTATCTGATGGACCAGTGGACTCGGCCGAAACCGTGACCTTGCTTGGAGCGTCGCTGACAGAGGAGGCTTTGGCCGGTACCTCACCCGAACCAGGGGCAGAAGAGGTCTCACCCTGAGGCACGGCCGAAGCATCGCTGGCGACCGGGGCATCGCTCAAGACCGGGGCAGCTGGAGCGTCGTCAGCAGCAGGAGCAACAGCAGGAGCTTCAACTGGGGCACTTTCGGCTGCAGGAGCGGAGCTTGGCTCAGGAGCCGAGTCCGAGTACTTCGGCAAGTCCCGATAGACAGGATGGTCTTCAGGGACCCCCGCACGCCTCAGTGCGGCCAGACATCCTTCCTCGAATAGGATGGCGGTGATCTCCTCCACCTGCTTCTCATATAGCTCGGTGGCGTGATCCACCCCATCCTGGAAGGCGGACTGGGCCTCGGACAGAAGAGAGGCCTTCTCCTTCTCCAGCTCGGCGTTCGCCTTCTTCAGCCTCGCTGTTTCGGCTCGCCCAGCCAGCACTTCCCCGCGCAGCCTCGTCCCCTCGGCCGTCGATTCAGCCTTTAACCTGGCTAGCTCCGACTCCAGCTCGGCGGTCTTCTTGTTCCTCGCCCAAACCTCGCCTTTCAGATGATTGGCCTTCGATGTAAGCTCGGCGACATCAGCCAGAGCCGATGCCAGCCGAGCAGCTTCATCAGCGCTGGCTTTCTTCATCCGCTCCACTCCCGCCTGCAGCTCCTCCAGTTCCTTCTTCAGCTTGTCTCTCTCGGACTCCAGCTGGGAGACCCTCGTCGCGTTCCTGTCGCTCCTTCCCACCACGGTCAGGAGCCTCTGCACGTTCTGCAAATGGAAAAAGTGGGTCAAACCGGGGCAGTCAAGCTGAGTTACTTAAGAGAGAAACGCTGAAAATACTTACCAGGAGGTTGGCCTGGATCGCCGAAACCATCAGGCTCTCATCGTCGAACCTCTCGTGCGTCTCCATGTCTCGTGGCAGAGCACAGACCTTGGCGAGAGCCCCAATCACCTCAGCATTCCCCATCAGCCGGTCCTCGACGTTCAGAGGCTTACCGGGCTGAGTCTCCATCCTCGGCCTCCATGGCGCTGGGGCACTTCGGGGTCCGGAGGCCGATCCAGACCCTTGCCCACCAAGATCGTCAGTTCGCGAGTCGTCCCGCTTGACGCCCCGCCCGCCGGCACGCTCTTCTCGGCTGGTGCACTCTTCTCAGCCGGTGCACTCTTGTCCGTTGGAGCCTTGGCTCCGGGGGCCCGCGCAGGGGTCTTACTCTTCGGAGGCTGTTCGGCCCCCGAATCCTTCTCCCCCGCCTTGGACTTCTTCCTAGGCGGGGACCCCTCCCTCGGGCGCTCCGGCGAGCGTCGCCGAACTCCCGCATTCGGAGCAGAAGCAGGAGCAGGAGCCGAAGCCGGAGCAGGAGCGAAAGTGTCGCCAGCACCTCCCGAGCTCGAAGCTGCTCGGGTGCTGGCAGGAGATGGCGTCGCAGAGGAAGAGGGCCCCCGCTTGAACTTGGCCGCTAGGTCCTTGACGGCAGGCTCCCTCGACCTTCCCGCCATGTCTTCCTCCCGATCGGAAGAATAAGCATCCACTATCTGCCTCAGGTTCGACGGTTCCGAACTTGAAATGGACGCCTCGGATCCAGATGCAGCTCGGCTAGCAGCAGGATCGCTCAAGGGGATCCCGGAAGGTACAGCAAGGGAGACGGTTGGACGATCAGGATGCGCTTCGTCCACCTCGGGTACCCCGGTCCTCTGGTAGTGGCCGCGGTATCTCGGCGTGTATCCGAGCAGCTTCCAGGCCGACCTAGTCTCGTGCCCCTTGTACCTCTCGACCTTGTTGATGTCGTCGGGGTTCCTTCTCCACCCTTCACTCGCAGCTCGGCGTCGTCTCGCACCTGCCTCTGCATAGCAAACAATAGAGGAGTCAGCTCGGCATCGTCAAAATCAAGCAAAGAAAATGAATGAAAAGGAGCGATGTTTACTTGGGACTGTCCCGGGGCGGCGCGGGACCGCTAGCCTCCTACTTTCGCCAGCGCCGAATTCCCAGTCCCCCGAGACACAGAAGAAGGCTTCTTCGGCATTCTTACTTGAATCTTCCAAGGCCAGGACGAAGCCTCTTCGCTACGGCTTCACCCGGAGATAATATTTCCCTTCCCCGGCCTTGCAGATATCGTAGGTGTCCTCGATGTCATGAACACCTATGTCGGTCCCCAGAATCTCATTCAGCTTCGCCGTGCCCATGATGACCTTATAGCCATTGGGCATCAGCTGGCACGGGGTAAGAGACCAGGTACTGAGGCAAGCTCTAAGTAGAGGGTGCAGGGGGAATCTGACCCCGCCCTCGATCACAGAGATCAGACGGAACGGCATCCAGCCGCCGGACCAGCGCATCGTGGCATAGTCGACGGAGTCTGCTGGCTTGAGTAGGACTCGCTCCGGAATATCGAAGGCAGCCCTAAATCTGGCTATGCCCTCTTCGGTGTCTAAACTGAACCTAGGGGTGCCCATGTCTAGAAAGAAGGATACAGCAAAAGAAAAAACCCTAAAGGCTGCTGAACCCTAGGAAAAAGCTACACAGAGGCGTGAAGCAACTTACAGAGACGAAAAGAGGCAACTCGAGTATAGATCCAGACACGCCCTACGGTCGTCCTCGCTAGAAAGATCTTGAGCAGCAGAGCAGAAATCGGAGATGAAGGCAAAGGCGAAAAGAAATCAGAAACGAGAAGAGAAGAAGACGACCCTATTTATGGAGAAGAAACCCTCGGCGCGCGCTGCTTTCGAAATTCGAAAGGACGGATTTCGCGATCCGCGCCCATTCCATCAATAAGACAGCGCAACCAGTAAAGAGGCGACGCGTGTAACCGTCGACTCGCTTCCCAGTACAAGCAAGACAGAGCATTCATTGCTTCAGGACAGTTGAAGCGACACCAGGCAATGACCGTCGCATCCCCAGGCGAGTCTTCTAGCTTTCAACCACTAAAGGCCAAGGCGCTCAAGAGGTCAAAAGCTAGGGGGCAATTGTGTGGGGAGATTTCCAGAACCACAGGATTACGCTAATCACAGCCATCAGATGAGGTTAAGCACTCTCACGTGCCATCCGCGTGCCATCCACGTGGCACCAAGCTCACCCCGGCTACCAGGACAGGGGGTCCGGCCGAAGTCAGGCAGCTCCGGGCCGCTAGCGCCGAACTGGTCCACCCCCGGGTGCCATCTCGGCAGGGAGCTCCACCTCGGCTGAAGAAGCCGGGATGGAAGCCGAAGCCAGAAAGAATCTCCACTCACGCCCCTCATCCCCCACGTCACCAGGCACGTGGAGGGATAGGGGCACGAGCTAGAGGGACAGACACGACATCCAGCCGCTCACAATCTTCGCCAGATCCTAACAGGGCGGCATCCAGCGGCTGAGGCCACATCAGGGCAAGGCCCGAGGGCAGATCTGATGATACCCTACCGCCAAAGGCGTCTAACACGATCTGGCCCAACAAGACGCGCATTAAATGCGACGTGGGCTGATCCGACGCGCATTTAATGCAGAGTGGGCTGGATTGGACCGCATTAATTGCAACGTGGGCTGATCATGACTTCCCAGTCGAATCATGAGACCCATGCCAAGATATCGTCCAAGATATCTTCCAAATCGTCTATAAAAGGATTGCATTTCCACATGCAAGGTACGCACAATTTCATACACAGAGCTGTTACTCTGCCTCTCTTCTTCCTCTCCTTCCATTGTTCCAGTTCCTTGACTGACTTTGGCATCGGAGAGCCTTGCGCCGCCCAGGCCAGGATCCTCTGACCGTGTGTTCTTCCCTTTCAGGCTTTCGGACGGCACCCAGTCATCACCCTCATTGGATAAGTCCTCTAAGGCTCCCCAGTTATTGTGGGTCATTATTTTCTGCACCTACAATATATATGAGGGTTTCTTATGAAATGCATCTCATTGTGATCGGGGTTCACCCACATGTAAACACAAGTGAGCCCCATCACATATGCCAACTTTGCACTATTTTGTTTTGCGTTTAGCATAACACTTACATCTAGGGGTGTTCACGGGTCGAAACCCGCGGGTTTCGGGTCAAACCCGACCCGACCCGTCTAAAATTTTGTGGGTGAAAACCCACCCGAACCCGACCCGTTTGTGTCACGGGTCAAACGGGTCACGGGTCAAACGGGTCACGGGTTCAACGGGTCGCGGGTCACGGGTCGCGGGTCGGGTCGCGGGTCAGTTTTTTTTTTTTTCTTTCATGTAGAAGACCAAATTGTTTATGCAAACAACTTTCAGATAATTGTTAGAGAACTAAAAGTGATTAGATGTAATTATGTAAAATAAAAAGTGGTTGCGGTTGTTTGCTGGCCTTCTTTTGTACCATGGGTAGGGGTATACAAAAAAAATAGTTGCGGTTTGACTCGAAAATCACGTCCAATTTCAACTACGTAATCACTCTCATCTTGACCATTAATTCAATGTTCACCAATTAAATGATTAAATACAATCAACAAGATATTCAAGATTAACAAATCTAAACAAACTGATGTCTAATAGATGTAATAATTAATAAGGCTTCAAAACGTACCGTGTTTTTCATGTGAGATCACCTTAATCTGTTGATAGGAATAAAATAAATGTTCCTCGCACTAAATATATTATAGTATACATGGGCCTTGAGTTCATAGACATGAGACCAATATAATAACTCAAATATTTAGAAATTGGTCGGTGAACTACATCTAAGAGAAATTAAAACCACATCTTGACAAATATCTCTTGGATTTTTATCCTTGGTCTTTTACCAAAAAAAAGAAAAAAAAAAGAAAAAAAAAGAAAAAAAAAAGAAAAAACGGGTTCACGGGTCACCCGCCAACCCGACCCGTGAGACCCGTTACCCGTACCAATGGTCACGGGTCGGGTCGGGTCGGGTCGAGCACAAAAAATGTGTGTGGAGTGACCCACCCATTGACCCACGGGTCGGGTCGGGTTACGGGTCATTTTGTACACCTCTGAGTTACATCTACACAAAAAAGAAAAATAAAATTATGTTATGTATATACTATTACATATTACAATTGTAATATATACATACAATTTATAAATAAGCTGGCACATGAATCCTGCCCAAACTTCATGAGGTTTCTAAATCTAGGATGGACCATGCCCAAACCCTAACAAGCCCAACCCAACCTTCACTTATGATTTGGTCAAACCATGCAAATTTAGGTTTAGTAATGACCCAGCACCGACAGCTAAGTGATGGTAATTCTTGACCAGACGAGAATCCAAACATAATAATTAGAGGCCAAATTAGCTATTGAGGGTTACAAATGCGAGGTGATGAAAACTCTTATGAACAAAGAGAGGAGATATGAGGTTCAAATCCAGAACCTTCCAATAAGAATCAACTAATTGCTCTAATTAAGTTTTTGCCTTGAGATTTTCAAGCCAATTAATAAATGGATCGGATTCAAAGTGGCCCTACACATCTTTACCTTATTCAAAACGACACTGATTGTGATCGTTCATGGTTGATGGTACTCCCTATTTGTATATAAGTCGTGTAAAGATATGAGAAGCAACGTTTTTAGAAAGAAAGAGAAATCGGGAAATGAGAAAATGGTGCGAGAAACTCGAACATTTTTCAAAACTCAGCACGACTCACGAGAGACTTGTGTTCCGTGTATCACTTTCTCAAGTAACCTTTGTTATCCATTTCCACACTTACCAAACTGTCAACAACCAGTAAATTCTCGGAAAGTGTCAACAACCAGTAAATTACGCTCAAGTCCTTTTGTAAGATTACAGGTAGCTTGTGGGACACCCAAAACAATAGTCCTCATCCATGTACTGTGACCTAATTGTGCTTGACCACAGTAATAATAGTTAAAAGTTTGAATGTTAATCCGGTTTTCACACTTTTCTAAATTGTAACCCCGAGATTGAGACTGTCAACATGGGCCAATCGAATTGAAAAATGGGCAAGGTCACTCAGGAGTGTATTTTGAACTAACACAAACAGTCTCCTATGACCACTATTAATACGAGTTAATACTTGTGCGGCATTATCTGCCTTTAAAAATCTTCTTAGTTCTTAGGATCCATGATGTAGAAAATATGTCAAAATTTTGAAATTTTAGTATGGTCGCTTTTCTTTTTAGTGAAAAAAAACATAGAAAGTGAAAATATTTTTCCGCACTATAAGTTCACTTTGGCACTTTCTTAAATGGAAGAGCTGCAAAATGAATTAACATTTTTGGCATTATAGAGAAAACCCATTCTATTTAGGGGAGTGGTTTTGTTTCCAACTTAGATTTCCACAAGTTTTTTCACTGATTCTGTTTTCAATAAGTGCCCTAATGTTATATTGCCTTCCATCTATGATCTACCTCCGCACAGGCTTGAAAAAACTTGATTCAGACCACTCTAATGTGGTCCATGGTATGGATGCACAAGAGGAGACAATAAATAAGAAAGTTATCAACTCGGGAGATCCTGGGGTTAAGAATTTTGGGTTGGTCTGCAAACCACCAAAACCGGCCTTTGAACAAGAAAATGACACAATAGCCCTCAAATAAACAAGCCAAACGTGAAGACCAAGGGGGCCGGCAACATGGACTCATTTGACAATCTCCAAAACGGTCAACCGTTTCCGATAACGCAGTCCCCTTCCTACCTGAGTTCGTTGTGAAACATATCAAAAAGAAAGACAGAGAGAGAGAGAAAAGCAGAGGAACGCAGAAAGCAAGCAGAGAGACCTTCCCCTGCAATTTTCATGGCCCAAAGGCCTCTTCAGGCCACCCAAACATGACCCAACTCACCCGGAAAATCGCCCACATCAACGTCAAATGGAGCCTCCTCGACCGAGTCCTCCTCTTCCGCCGCTTCTTCAGCTTCCTCTGGGACAAAATTCTCATGTGCTCCGCCGGAAAACCACCTGGTTACCGCCGGCTGCAGCATTCTTCATCAACCAACAGCCCACCTTCCATCTCCGACACCGTTCTTCCGTCTCCCGGTCCTCCTTTGACGTCCGGAGATTGCGATACCGATGCGGATTTGGTGGTTCTGAAGATTAGCCTTTTGGGTGATTGCCAGATTGGAAAAACAAGTTTCATGGTGAGAATTCTCTGGGGTTGTATCACTTGCAGTTTTCCAGGAAAGAAATTCTAAGACATGGGTCTTTGTTGTTTTGATTCTGTTTTGTAGACTAAGTATGTAGGGGATGAAGAGGATCAGAGATCACTTCAGATGACGGGATTGAATCTCATGGATAAAATCTTGTTTATGGGCGGTGCCCGCATCGCATTTAGCATTTGGGATGTTGGAGGTTTGTGGATTTTGTATTGATTTGTTGGAGATTCAGATTGTAATTTATCAGTAATTCTTTTCTGCTTGTTTTTGCCTTAGGGTGTGTTTCTTTTCATGGAGTTGGATTTCAAGCTATTCATGTGTGTGTTTTCTTTTCATGGGAAGAGGTTGAAGTATATAAGGTGTTGACTTAGATAGACTCCTGTTTTTCCATCAAAATGAAGATGATTTGGTGACTATTTGTGGGTCTTTGCCTTTTGTTTCTTCAATCTTAGTGACTTAGAATTCTTATAAATTTAACTCCATCCAAACAAAAAGACTCTTAGTGAGTCTTATTATTTTCTCTGTTTCCTTTCTTGTTTTTGTTTTCTAATTTTGTATTGTATTTGCAGGTGACCAACAGTTTGTTGATCATGTTCCTATCGCTTGTAAAGATGCAGCTGCGATTCTAATTATGTTTGATCTTACCAGTCGTTGCACGCTAAACAGGTTTGTATCTGAATTGATAAATAGCTTGCATATCAGTGGTTTTCTTTCTATTAAAGTATCTTTGTATGTGGCCAAAATCAATTAGATGCCAACTGCTTTTCTTGCTTAGATGTTATCTAAAACCTCACTGTGACTAGTATCACCATCATTGTCCACTCAATGACTATGGACCATTGGAGTTTCCAGTCAATTTGTATTCTACTGATTAGCTGTTTATAGGTTTATAGTTGTCTTCTTCGTGGGTCTATGGGGTACAGTCAAGTTAATGGACGGTTTGGATCTACTTAATATAGAGATTAGACCTTAACCCTGTTGTACCTTTGATGTTCTCAATTTTCTCGGGAGAATATATGCAAATGTTGGAAGAGGATACATTGTTTTGTCTATTTCATGATTTCATTTATTTATTATAATATTTTTATCTGAAACAGGTTATAGATTATGATGTTAATTTTATCTTATTTTTTGTAATTTTGTGAAAAGTGCAGTGTAATTGGATGGTATCAAGAAGCAAGGAAATGGAATCAGGTAACTAAAATTTCTCTTGAAACAGTTTCTTTTTGTGTGTAGCAATATCTCATACTGTCAAAATGCATTCAGTAGTCATGAACCTATCAATCTTTTTTTCTTTTTAATTTTTCTTGAGCTTTATAGGGTGCAAATATTTTTCCTTAGGTTGTAAATTGTTTTTCATCTTTTTTTGTTCTTTTTGTAGACAGCTATCCCTATTTTAGTAGGGACCAAATTCGATGATTTTGTTCACCTTCCTCTGTACATGCAATGGGCGATCGTGTGTCAGGTAAACTAATTGTTTAATTTTTTTAGATAATGATATATAATTTATTGATTTGCATTTTGAAGGTTTTTGGATGATCTTTAGATTAGAATGGTCAACTCAACAGCCCAATGTGTGCAAAAATAATATAATATGCAGCGGAAATAAAATAACAAAAGCACACACAACAATGACATCGAATATAACGTGGAAAATCCAAACTGGGTGAAAAGCCACGGATTCAAACTGGATCGACAATTAAGCACTATGAATGTCGTAGTTACAAAACACTCACAGATCCCTCTCCAAATAATCACTACCTACAGACCGTAGTTACCTCGTGTAACTGCACGCCTCAACGACTTCACATAGTTGACAGCAACATATTCAAACTCACTTGACTCCTCAGATCTTCTACGAAAGAAGATGATCTTCTACAAGGGATGTAGAAGAAACTGCTCTTTAGATGAACTCTTGCAGCACAATTCTTCAATAGAATCTCTAGAGAAGAATTCTCTAGATTAGATTTTCAAATTCAGAACAATGAGATAGAGTCTTGTTAGTCTCTCTTTAGGGCAACCATAGAGTCCTTTAATTAGGCATAGGGACGTGCTTAGGGTTACCTAAGATAATTAGGACTCAAACATGCAATTTGTAAGAAATTATAAATAAAACTTCTAATTTGTGTAGAACTCTTGACCGCCATCCGATCGATTGAGTAACCTCTCGTAATTGAGAGGTCACTGAGATCCGATCAATCGGCCCTATATCCGATTGATCGGGTAATGCACTTCGTCAATGATCTTCTTATTCTCCACTTTGTGCATATGATTGCCGGCCCATCTTAAAAACAAAAATCACAACTCAATGAACCCAAAATTTTGTTCAATCCATGAATTAGCCAACACTCAAAAGCATAACACACTTTTTGTGGACTTGATAATTGGTTAAGCTTTGTTTGGCCTGCTAGGAAGTTTTGGAAAAGAGAGGAAATTCCTACTAATTTTTAAGAATTCTTCCTTTAGAAAAACACAGTTGCGGAGAGACATTTTTCTATTTCCAAGGCATGGTTGTTAGGCACAAATATTTTTTAGCTGAAACGCTATGGTTTGGGTTGTTAACTAATACCCTTTCGTTGGGTGACATTCCCAAAACCTAAAACTTGAAACTAAATAGAATCTCAAGTTTCTCTTTCACCACATCATGTTATAAGGATTTATCTATGGGATTTGATCCAGTGAGAACTGTTCTCACGGAGTCACAGTGAGAACTTTTTTGTAGGGCCCATTGGGTGTCTCATTTTTGGATGGGACTGGTGGGGATTGAAATATCTATATGGGACCACCATGAATATCAAGTTTGGCACAATCCCATGCTCTTAACCCCTTCATCCATGACCGACAAGCCTAGTTCATTCATATGAGTATATAGTCGATCCAACGGTCCAAGTCATTCACATTGGTGCCAAACCTTGCAGTGTGTGACTATTAAGGGGGTCCTTGTCTATTGTAAGGTTTGGATTGGGTGATAGGTGGGCTCCACCCATAGTTCTCACGGTTTAAACTGTGAGAACAGTTCTCACCGGATTATTTCCCTTTATCTATATCTAAAATCCCCCACAGGAAACATTAAGAATGATGATTTAAAACCTCTTTTTTTAATTTTTAAACATTGCAAAAGGATCGGTTGTCATAGAACATTTATCTCATCCATGTGGAGTTAGCTTAAATACTTTTATTTAGGGGTTGTTTGGTTGCAGTCATTTATATAAATAAATGATTCATATGCATAACAATTGCTCATGAGTTTGTTTGTTTACGCTCATTTACGTATGTGATGCGTAACTTAGATATGAAAATGGTGCGTAAATCAAGTCATTTTATGTTAAAATTTACTCACCTTGGACCCAGTAAAAGTAATATACAATGTGTGCATTTGTAATAAAAAAGGCAAAGCTACAATGATTTGGGTCTTCCACATAGGGTTACCTTCTTTTCCTTTTTCTTTGTTTCTTTTTTCCAACATTGTGGGCCTGTAAAATCAAGATTTGAACCATTCATCCTCTTTAGAAAGCCAAAATGGCTAAGAGACCAAATTTCATTGTTGATTTATCCTAGATTTTCAAATATTTGTGAAAAAAGTCAAGACTGTAAGATTTCTATGGGCTCCGTTTTCACTATCCGAACCATTTATCCCCTTTAACAAGCCAAAAACCACTATGGGGGTCAAATTTCATGCACTGATTCATTGTGGATTTTGAGAAACTTGTACAAAACTGTTGGATCATTGGAGTAAATAGTGTAAATGACCATCCCTTAGGCCCAATCTTTTTTTTTTTCTTTTCAATTTCTCAACTCCCATGGGCCCCTAAATCATTATTTGAACCGGCCATCCTCTTCATAAAGACAAAAATGGCTACGATACCAAATTTCACCACTTCATTCATCTTAGATTCTCAGGTATTTGTGAAAAGAGTCCACACCTAAAATCTACCATTGTGGATTCTGTGAACCACATTTTCATGATCTGAATTGGCCATCCTCTTACGAATGCCAAAAATGAGTAGGGGGTCTAGTCTCGTATTTTGATTTATCATGGATTTTGTGAAATGTGTGAAAAATAGTGAACCTTTAAATGCGAAGATATGTGAAAATGACAGACAATGAAATCTCTTTAGCAGGTGATCATTTACACTTATGAATCACTTTCACAGAATCCAAACAACCTCTAAATGATGATAAAAAAAAAAGGTTCTATAAGCATGGGGAAGTAACGACACATTTTTTGTGTTTTTTTTTTTTTTTTTTTTTTCTAATACGTATATCTAAAATGTTAGTGGTTTAGCCATTTCATAGTGTTTGCTTTAGTAAGTAGTCTTGCGTTGAAGAACCATAACCATGCTTCCAAAAGCATATATTCTTAGTGAGGATTTTTTTTTTCTCTCATGCACGTGGTCACGTGCACATCCTGAGTGTCATCGAAGGTGGGAACCCATTGAATTTCACCGGATCATGTGTGATGAACGGTAAAGATGTGCAATGCACAAGAGAAATTGTCCTCTTAGTGAGCATGTATCTTAAATTTTTTTTTTTATGTTATTCTTGATAAAGTTATCGACTACCCCCAACATTTTCATGAGTTATTTCAACTTTAATCAATCTAAATTTACACACATACATAAATATTCAAGTGAGAACTGTCCACACATAAGAATGGTTGAGTTTGGCTAATTTTTGGGGCCGCGACTTGGCCTACTTAATTAACAAAAGTCTCAACATTTATATGGTTGATTGTTGAATTCTAATATATGGTTTTGTTCGTATGTATCTTGAAGTATTTTAGAGAATTTAAAATCTATGACAATATGATCCATAAACCTCTTATGGATTTGCATGAGAGGTAACTTTTTTTACCACTTTATGGGACACCCCATGCCAAACCTAAAACCTCACGCTCACTAAATTCCTAAGAATTGACACACACCCGAATTCGAGACTAATGTGAATAATGTATTGTCTTTTAATATAAAATTAACCCTTTAAATCTATATTTCATTTTAATGTAAAATTTAAAGCTTAGCATATTTAATATGGTTTTATTTGTTAGATTGTACACCTTAAAGTTTATTTCATGAAAATTATTTTAAAAAATTGAACCATATTAAATGGGGTTTAATATAAAGTGTTTTCTCTAATTTTTTTTTTCTCTCTTGGAATTATATGAAGATTTTCTCAAAACTTGGCTATATAATACACGCTATATTCATATGCATGCAATTAGTCTAAAGTATTATGCCACTCAGAATTTGGGTATAATTCCATACCATTTTGAAAGAAATGAATTCCGGTAGATATTCACGAAAAATTATGCCTCTATGCATTAGATGTGTACTGTACTCAAATTCAGTGAGTCACACCAATTCTGAAAAGATATTTTAAATTTGTCATTTATCAAAAATCAATTTTCATGGTCATCTACTAAACTTATTCATTTTTAACCATCTGTTTCAAATACTTGAATCTTTTTAACAATGTCCTCTGGACCTATTTTTTAAGGCAGCAGTCCACAATGCTCTCTTTAAATTGACAGTGCTGGTGAATCCTCAAAATGCCATGTTCCATGTGAAATTGAGATGCATATCCACTGAGCAATCAATGGGTTGGCAGTTCTTATACATGTGTTAAAATCATACAACTAATCTGGTGACATAAGCAGGTTAGATGGAAAATTTTCAGTCTATAACATAATTGATTGAGACATGACCCTAATCCCTTTATGAGAGGTGCCAACTAACATGCTATTTGTGCCATTGGGGAAATGGATTGATGTTATTGTTGAGGATTTGGGTAATGTCTGACACATTCATAAATGAACTGACACACACACACTGATAATTGCAACACTTCACTGCTTGTCTGACCTAAGCATTATGTCCAAATGACGATATTAATTTGAGTCAGCTGAGAAGGATTGATTTGAGTCTTTGGTTAAGCCGGATCTGAATGGTCTTATTCCTAAATTTCTCAGTCCTAATTAAGTTTATCAAGTTTCTGTCAAATTCTTAACTTGATATTGACCGGGCCAACAGTTTTGATTGAACGTACTCACTAACTTCGAGTTTGATAGCGGACTCTTAGGTCATGTTTGACAGCCAGATCTTTGAAAACTCTTCGTCTACTTATTATTTTTCGAAGATTTGAAAAATCCATGTTCGGCAAGTTATAAATCCTTGAATATTTGGGCCGATGGAAATTCACATTTTTTATTACTTTCTCAACTCCAACTCCCCTCCCTCGGTTTGGAAACTCTTAGTTTTACGGATATACATGATATCAATATCAATGTTTCTCATCTATACATACTGATACACTTACACCGATATTGATGTAAAATCTTCATCTATACAAATTCTCATCGAGAAATCGTCAAATCTGCATTAGTGAGGTGTATTTCTCACTTGTTACCAAACGTACCATTAGGGTCCTTCTTAATCCTTACAAATTGGCTATGCTGCAATTAGTTTACTACTTAATCTAATTATCTCTAACTTCAGTCACGTGGATCTATTGGTGCCAAATACAAGTTACTTGTGTTGTTCAACCACAGGAACCATGTCTAAGTGTCTAACAAGTAAACTGAGTTTACTACTTGTTGGACCATCTTAATAACTTTTACCATTTAAACGAGTATGGATTGAGCTGACTGGTCAGGTAAACTTACCCATGTGACCTTGTGGCCCAAATTAACTGGGCCCCCAACATGACTCACTATTTTGACCAGTACAATGGACCACCTTGGACCCACTTGTCACTGGATATTGACTCTGCTTTGCCATTTGGGAAACCGTGTGGGCGTGGTTGGCAACCACAACACACAAAGGATAAAATCAGTCACTTTCGAAGAAGGCAGATTTAGAAAATTCTTCTCAATGTTTTTCACACTCAAGACTTCCAGTCTTCTTCCTATTGCAGAAGAATAATCGTTTGAGTTTTGACTCTCATGCCCTAAGACAGATGGATACATGTGGTGATAGCACTCTTTTATTGCAGCTTTTTTTTTTTTGTAATTGATATTGATACTCTTTTTTTTCCTTTTTTTGATGGAGGCACTTCAAAATTTTGTGAAGGAAAATGAGTGCCTCCATAAAAAAAAAAAAAAAAGGAGTGTCAATATCACTTCTCTTTTTTTTTTTTTTTTTTTCTTCCATACTTATTATTTCAATTTAACCCTTTCCAAGAATCTAATCCTTCTAATATCATTGATACTACTTTGACACTCATCTGAACATTACGAAGAGATGTTTGCATTATTTATAGTTGTTAGGAGTTTGAGGATCAAGAAATAAAGATTAAAATCATTTGATAGGCTTAAATGAGTGATCGAAATATATACTTTAATTAATTAATTTTATGAATTTATATTAAAATTGATAACTATTAATATACTTATTATTACCTAATTTATTTTTTGAGTAGCTAGATTCTAAAGCCTTCTTTTATCATCATCATCATCAAAGTTGTCTCAATTATGTAGGGGTTTGTTACATGAATTCTATTTCTTCATTTCGATCCATCCCAACCAAATATTCTTGATGGGTTGTACCTTTTCAAATTTATTTTTACTACTTCTATTCATAATTTCTTCAACCTACTCTTTTTCCTTGGTGGGCCATTAACCCGATAAAACCTTCTTTCTTACATCATAGGAAATCGACACTCGCAAATTCTTTAAAACGGTCCCATCTTTTCCTTTGATTGTACAATTAGAGAGCACTGAAGAACCAGATTCTAAAAGTAAGATTACAAACAAGTAACTTTCTCATGTTAAAATTAAGTCGGCATCTCAATTCTCTTGTCACTTTACAGCATTATTGGGAGTGGCATGGTCCACAACAGCCTTCTGGTAGTTATCCACTTGCCTCAAACAGTCGCATCTTTTTCAATGATCGTACAATTGGGATCGTCCTATATGTTGAAGATTTTCTCAATGGTCTCCTTACGACAGTGAAGTCCACCACCAGTATTCCAATGATTCATTAGTCATTACCCAGCAAGTGCTAAACAAACCTCAAGTCTTTTTAAGTCCCCAAAGCCAATTTGGCTCTTCTATCATTAAAAAGGTCCAGCCGAGTTACACTTGTACTCGGACCAATTGTATTTAGTTGGGTCTTCTGCCTATTTATGGTTATTATAATTTAGAGATTAATGAATGTTTATTAGAAATGCTAAAATGTGTGGGCTTCTTCCCCTTCAGAATGAAGTGAATTCCGGACAAGTAATCCACCCAATTATTAGGAAGTTAGGTTAATTTGGACCTAAATTGGTCCATGATAATAGATTTGGATTGACTCTGATGCAGTGGGTCGTCCAAACATTGACTAGACCCAAAATCTTTTGTTTTGACCTAAGTTGGTCCATGATAATAGATTTGGATTGCTGGGTCTTGGCCATTGGACACTAACGCGTCGGATCCAAACATGGACTAGATCCAATATCTTTCAAGTTGGGTCAAATTGGATCTCAAGTTTGACCTGACTTATTTATCGTGGTTTTAAAACTTTTTCAGTCATATTTTTGAATACATAAATAAAGGTTTTGGCCTGAACCCATCTGATAAAGATGAGATCATTTTAAAACCAAAAAAATGTAGTGGGACTTTATTCTCACCAGTCACCACAGTATATTATTTTAATTTTAGTTACACCCAAAACACCACAAAAGAAAGTCAAAGTTAAGATTTCAAATCTTTTTAAAATACCTCTTTTATTAACAAGGGGAAAAAAAAACCAAATATGTATTAAGAACAGAATTGTGAGGGCTGATGTTCCTTTTAGAAGAGCAGAATCGAAGTATAGTGTCAAACAAGTTGGTGTTCTTTAATTAGCATATTGTATCCAAAACTACATGTCGAAACCATGCTATTTACTGCCCTAGTATGCATAGATCAAGTAATTATAAATACTAGAGAGGAAATTACTTGAATACTGTGTTTATAGATTGCACTGATAGGTAACTTGATTTTACTAATATTCATAGGCCTCAGTGTGACCACCCTCTAGACGTGTCTAGTTTGACGACCATATTAAAGTAGAACGCATGACACACATGGCCTCTACTAGCATCACTCCATAGAAAGTGGTATATGTATAGGTCATGTTCAACCACCCAATCTAAGGTGATGAAATCAATGTATTTATCACAATTCCTACTCTTGATAAGATGGTTCCACTATCTGATTAGACCACTTTCCTTGGTTATCCAATTCACAAATGCTTGTTCTATTTACCACAATCCATATGCTACATGTCTCACTTTTGACATGAACATGGTGGTAAGATTGTCTAGAGTAATGAACAGTTGGTCTCTTTTTTCTCTCCTTCATTTTTGAAAGTTTAGTATAATAATTATTACAAAACAGTGAGGCTTATATGATTCTTGTCAATCACAACTTTCCTATATGAAGAAAAAAAGGGGCCAGATTCCTTCTGGACTTTATCATGAACTAAATAGCAGTATTGTATTATGTATGATTGTTCAAACATTAAAGAGAAAAAGATGAGAAAGTTAGTGCAGGAATCTGTTCTTATAGCTTTAATTTGTCTACTTTACTAAGACAACTTTTGCTTTTGCTTTTTTTATCCCTTAATCGTTTTTATTCATTTTGGATAGGCAAGAATATATGCGCGGGCCATGAATGCAACACTCTTCTTTTCAAGTGCGACCCACAACATAAATGTGAACAAGATCTTCAAATTCATCACAGCAAAGCTCTTTAACTTGCCTTGGACTGTTGAGCGGAATCTGACCATTGGAGAACCCATCATCGACTTCTAAGGTTTTACATTTGCCGGTCCGACATGCATCTGTACATAAAAAATGCTCGCAATGTCGGGAAGCATCTGGCATTGGAAAGAAAAAAAAAAGAGTGAGAGAGTTGTAAGATTGGATTTTGAATTTGTAGAAGGTGAGAGTTAGGTTCAAATTTTTATTGTGTGAAACATTCTTGGCATGACATCAAGAATCTTTTCCTCAAATGCAGCTGGATTAACGAAGTATAGAGTCTTTTTGCCCTTTTCTACTCTCTCCTATTGCCTTCCATAAAGCTAAACATCGGGGCAACTAAAATATTAGGCACATTGGTTTCTGAATGTGCCAGTCCAACCATTTGAAAAGAAGATTCCATGTTTATTTGTGGAGAGGAGAGGCCAAACAAGTGGAAATACAAGCCACAAAGTGGGAAGAACAGTCCACACAAGTGGGTAGAGAAGCCCACAAAGTGTGAAAAAAGGTGGCATTCAGGTGACGTGGGGTTGTCAACTGCGCGAGTAAGCCCTTATTGTCAACCAAATCAGCAACCCCAGGAATTGATTCCATGGTTGACTAATTGTTATCTGCAAAAAAACGTTTGAATGCTTGATCCTATTTTATTGAAACTAGGCATAAGATATTTTCTATGAACTTTGGAGTTGGTGGCCATCAATAGGATGGCTTATTCATGAGGTCATCGTTACTCAATAGTTTGCCTTTGATTGGATCTAGTTCTCATATTAGATTGAATCAGTTTGATTTTTCCAAGACTCTAATTCCACCTTTTTTTTTGTTAGGACTATAAAGAGGCCTAGACTCTTACAGATGCAAGGCGGTGAAGGATTGTTTGAAATGTGCTTTGTGAGTTGAAGAAAATTTTGAAACTTTGTAATCCCTGATTTCTAGTGAAAAAGAAGCTCTGTGGCTATTTAATGTGCATAGACAATATCTCTAACAACGTAATCTCTTGTGTGATTCTTGTGGTCTTATTTTGGCTTTTATTTTGTGTTTTTCCTTGAATACACTATGTTTGTTTCATGTAAATGAATTCTTAGGGATTCTAAGATTGTGTTTCTTTGAGTGAAAAATCAAAAGTGAATATCCAAAAATGACCATCAAATAATCTTCCCTTTAATGGAATTAAAGAAAATTAACTCAACTTTCATTTAAGAGCTTTTTGATTATACACCCCTAAGGTTTTTAGAATTTATAAATAGGCCTTATGATTCTAGTATTTGTAAATAGGCCCTTTCCATTTCATTTTAATACCTTTCTTGTCCCCAAAATCAGTAACCTTCCGACTACCAAAATATTTTAGAGTGAAATGACATTCTTACCATCTCTTTATCCCTATATGTATAAATTCAAAAGCTTGGACTTATATTTTTCTTAAGCCAGTAACATTAATAATTATATTTCGTGGGAGATGATAACAGTACATAAATCTATTTTTATCAATAAACGGCCTATTTTATTAAATCTAAATTGATCATAATGGCAATCAACATCTGTGATTATAAGTAGTTATAATTGATCAAACCCATGCACGACCCACCATTAGATTGATGTAACTTTCAAAATACATTATTAGGCTTCATGTGAATTAAAGAGTTAATGAGAGAGACCGCTGGGACTTGGACACGCAAAATATTAGTATTTTTTTAAATAATAATATATTAATTTTTATTTAATGGATATAAGGGCAAAGCTGTCATTTTTATAAAAGTTTAACACAAATCTCATGATGATTATCCATTCTCATTAGGAATACTGATTTTGGGGACATGATAGGTATTAAAATTAAAGAGTAGGGGCCTGTTTACAAATACTGAAACTAGAGGGGTCTATTTACAAATTACAGAAACCTTAGGTCGGTATATACAAAATTGAAGAAAATGAGCTCAACTTTCAATGTATGATTGCCACGTGGTGATTTTGAGACTTTTGGCAATGTCCAGGTGTCCTTAAAATTTCTCCCGATAGCATCAAAATAACCTATCCAAGGAATCCAAAATATCCCATAAAGATTTGGACTCTATTAATTTTATGCAACGTGATCCTATTTATTAGATCTCTTCATCAAACTCTCTTTATTTTGTATGAAAGCTACCTCTCTCTCTTCCCATGATCGTATTTCTTTCTTTCTATTATCGATTCATTCTCCTAATTTATCTTTTTTTCCAACATGTCTCCACCTCTTTTTTTTTTCTTTGGGTGTTTGGCCCGAGGTCCCTCAACTTTGCATTTTATTGCAAACGGTCCACGTTTTTTTTCTCCATAGAGTTAAAGGTCCCCTTTCAAGTTTTAAACCGTTAAAAAGTCTAGAATGCCCCTCTTAATACACTTTTGTGTTCTATACAAAAAAAAGAAAAACCGATTTCGTTAAGAGTTTCATTTAGAGAAAAGGGGGGAAAGCATGTTAATTTCGTAAAGATGATATGACTGTACAAATCAAGGATTACGACGGATAAGAGAAAGAAAATGGAGAAAACTGATTCAAAGAAGGAGAAATCATCCAGAAAATCTGCACTTGAGACTGGGCGTCTTTTTCTTCTTCGACCTCTATAGCCAATTCTCTTGTATTTCGCTTATCTTCCCTTCTCATTCTCGCTCGCTTGAAGATCTGCCAATCCCATCTCATTCTATCCGTCTGACTTTCTCTCTGTCTCTGTTTCAGATTTAATAGAGAGAGAGAGAGAGAGATCAGAGAGAAAGAGATCTATAAAGCAAGGAGAGGAAATGAGAGAAAGAAATAGTGACAATTAAATAAGGATAAATTAGACAGAGGTCCCTTAACCTTGTCGTTTAAGGCCTCTAGTACACAACATTCTCACTCTACTTGAGTTTTTTCAAAAGAAAGATAAATTTGTTCGAGTTTCGAAACAAACTCAGATAAATTTATCTGAGTTTTGAAATAAGTTTGTTCTAGATAAATCTATTCGAAACTTAAATAAATTTATCTGAGTTTGGGATAAATTTACCTTAGTTTTGCCAGAAGTTCAGTTAAATTATATGAGTTTGTGACAAAAAATCATGATGAATTTATCTGTATTCTATCACAAACTCAAATAAATTCACTTCAAACTCAGGTAAATTCATACCCCATTTGCTAATAATACCTTTGATGGCACCAAGTTAGAATACTTCTTCTGAGGGCGGACATACTCATGGAGGAAGATGGACATGACCCTTCAACCTATTCCAAATGCACCCGACCTACTCTAACCAGCACGGACAGAAATACGAGGTTGACCCCTAATAAAAAAATATGCTCCTTTCGAAGCGCCTCAGTGACCATTTAGAGAAAGAGTTCTCTTCGGTTCCTACCACCCATGCTCAATTTGAGCAATCAAAGTTCCCCAAGATTCAAACTAAAAAAACAACTATTTGTGAATAGAATTACGGAGTTCATATTACCCCACCTAGAGAAATCTGGAAGCTCAAATTCATAAAGCTTTTGAGAGATAAAAGGAGAGAAGGAAGCGGTCTGCTTGGGGCATGAGGTTCTTCATGGCCCAATGAACGGCGTGTCGGCAGCGGCTACTGTTTGCGCGGCTGACTAAAACAGCCACGATTGTCATCTCCTTTGAGCAGTCATTGCTGCTGGATATTTCATCAAACAAGCATTGAGTGTGCAGCAAAAGACGTAGCAACATCATTTCCTCCTATCTGAATTTTGATGTTAAGGAGCTTAAAACTAGGTGTGTGGGGAGATTTCCAGAGCCACAGGATTAAGCTAATCACAGCCATCAGATGAGGCTAAGCATTCTCACGTGCCATCCGCGTGTCATCCACGTGGCACCAATCTCACCCCGGCTACCAGGACAGAGGCCTCGGCCGAAGTCAAGCATCTCCGGGCCACTAGCGCCGAACTGGTCCACCCCGCGTGCCATCTCGGCAGGGAGCTCACCTCGACTGAGCCACCCCGGGTGCTATCTCGGCAGAAAACTCCACCTCGGCTGAAGAAGCCGGGACAGAAGCCGAAGCAAGAGAGAACCTTCACTTGCGCCCCTCATCCCCCACGTCATCAGGCACGTGGAGGGATAGGGGCACGAGCTAGTGGAACAGACGCGACATCCAGCCGCCCACAATCTTCGCAAGATCCCTGATAGGGCGGCATCCAGCGGCTAAGGCCACATCAGGGCAAGGCCCGAGGGCAGATCCGATGGTACCCCTACCACCAAAGGCGTCCAACATGATCTGGCCCAACAAGACGTGCATTAAATGCGACGTGGGCTGACCCGACGCGCATTTAATGCATAGTGGGCTGGATTGGACCGCAATTAATGTAATGTGGGCTGATCGTGACTTCCCTGTCGAATCACGGGACCCACACCACGATATCTCCCAAAAGATACGTTCCAAACTCTATAAATAGAGGCTCATACCACCATCAAAGGTACGCACAATTTCATTCACAAAGCCGTTACTCTGTCTCTCTTCTCCCTCTCCTTCCATTGTTCCAGTTCCCACACTGACTTTGGCATCGGAGAGCCTTGCGCCGCCCAGGCCAGGGTCCTTTGATCGTTTGTTCATCTCTTTCAGGCTTTCGGACGGCACCCAGTCATCATCATCATCGGATAAGTCCTATAAGGCTCCCTCCTTATTGTGCGCCATTATTTTCTGCACCTACAATTGGCGCCGTCTGTGGGAAAGTAATATCCCAACCTTCCCAACCTTCTTAACCTCAATCTTCCAGAAGCCATGCCTCCGAAAGCTAGGAAGGGCGGAGAATCTTCGAGGCCAGTCCTCGAGCTACCAATGCCGTCAACGGACGCCCCCCCTCAAGGGCGGTCCCGCACGGTGCAAGGCACGTCTGCAGGCGAGGGCCGCTTAGGCTCTCAGCTCTTTGTCGAGTTCCCCTTCCAAGAGGGACTCGAAGCCTCGATCTCAGCGGAAGAAGTCATGCCGCCCAGACGCGATGAGCGTCGGCATGAGCGTCCTCGGAAGGACAAAGCCGTGGCCGTAGGAGAGACGCGCCACGCTCAACCCCCCGCCACTGGAGGGGTTCTCGAAGCCCAAGCTGCTCTCTTCCAGAGGCAAGAGCAGATGATTCGCGAGCTGCAGCAGCAGCTGAAGGCAGCGCAAACTGCCTCCTTGAGGCAGGTCTCTGAGCCTCAAGGGAAAAAGAGGGACGCCCCCAGCAGGACAGCCCAGCCTCCCCGCGAGGACCTCAGAAATCATCTGGACCGTAAACGGAGCCAGATTCATGACAAAGGCTCGAGCAACAGCCGAAGTCACCATAGCCGCGATGGCCGAACTCATAGCCATCGCGGCCCGAGCCATCCCAAGCGAAGGCCCAGGTCTGGGGGCGCCTGGAAGCCCAGACCTCCCTCCAGCACCAGTCAGAGCGTCAACGTCGTCTTCAAGGAGCCGATCTACCGTATCCTGACCAAGATAAAGACCAAGCCATTCTTCAAGTGGCCTCTGCGCTTGAGGAATGAGCCCGCCTCCGGCAGCCGGAGCAAGCTCTACTGCTCTTACCACAAAGGTAGCGGGCACAAGACCAAGGACTGCAACTCTCTGCAGTGGTATCTGGAGAAGCTGGCCGAAGAGGGCCACATTCCAGAGTTCGTTGAGGCAGGAGATGCTGGCGGCAGCGAGGGCCGAGTTCACCAGAGCGCAGCCCAGGTTCCAGACAGTGAGGATTCGGAGAAGATCATTACGTGATCCATCTGGCGTCCTCTGTATCCATCTGTATCCCAAGAAATTCAATTTCTAAAAGATGTAATGAATCTCTAAATCAATGGAAATAGCTTTCGCCCCGTCATCAATCTGTCATCTCTCTCTGGTCGACTCCGGCAGCATAGGCTCTACGCCCTGGAAATGGCCTGGAGTTCTTACACTCAGCCTTTCCTAAAGCCCCGTGTTTTGAACACAATCAAGGCTCTACGCCCTGGAAATGGCCTGGAGTTCTTACACTCAGCCTTTCCTAAAGCCCCGTGTTTTGAACACAATCAAGGCTCTACGCCCTGGAAATGACCTTGAGTTCTTACACTCAGCCTTTCCTAAAGCCCCGTGTTTTGAACACAATCAAGGCTCTACGCCCTGGAAATGGCCTGGAGTTCTTACACTCAGCATTTCCTAAAGCCCCGTGTTTTGAACACAATCAAGGCTCTACGCCCTGGAAATGGCCTGGAGTTCTTACACTCAGCCTTTCCTAAAGCCCCGTGTTTTGAACACAATCAAGGCTCTACGCCCTGGAAATGGCCTGGAGTTCCTACACTCAGCCTTTCCTAAAGCCCCCGTGTCTTGGACACACTTCGGGTACATACGCCCTGGAAATGGCCTGGAGTTCCTGCACTCAGCCTTTCCTAAAGTCCCCGTGTTTGGAACACACTCAAGGGTTAACAGCCCTGGAAAAGGACTCGAGTTCGGACACTCGGCCAATTCCTAAACTCAGGGTCTTCACCCATCTACAAGGGTCTACGCCCTGGAAATGGCCTGGAGTTCCTACACTCAGCCTTTCCTAAAGCCCCCGTGTCTTGGACACACTTCGGGTACATACGCCCTGAAAATGGCCTGGAGTTCCTACACTCAGCCTTTCCTAAAGCCCCCGTGTCTTGGACACACTTCGGGTACATACACCCTGGAAATGGCCTGGAGTTCCTACACTCAGCCTTTCCTAAAGCCCCCGTGTCTTGGACACACTTCGGGTACATACGCCCTGGAATTGGCCTGGAGTTCCTCCACTCAGCCTTTCCTAAAGTCCCCGTGTTTGGAACACACTCAAGGGTTACAGCCCTGGAAAAGGCCTCGAGTTCGGACACTCGGCCAATTCCTAAACTCAGGGTCTTCACCCATCTACAAGGGTTAACAGCCCTGGAAAAGGCCTCGAGTTCGGACACTCGGCCAATTCCTAAACTCAGGGTCTTCACCCATCTACAAGGGTTAACAGCCCTGGAAAAGGCCTCGAGTTCGGACACTCGGCCGAATTCCTAAAATCAGGGTTTCATCCCACTCTACAAGGGTCTACCGCCCTGGGAATGGTCTGGAGTTCCTACACTCAGCCGTTTCCTAAAGTCCGGGTTCATAAACCCCTCACACCTCGGCGCAAGGCAGTCCGGCCAAGGTCAGCCATTTCGGCCAAGGTCAGATTCCTGAAATCCGGGTTCATACACCCCTCAGAAGGCCATAGCCGCACTCACTCTCGCCTAGCCGAGTCCAGCCGAACGATGGATCTACCCCGGCGCAAGGCAATTCGGCCAAGGTATGGATCCACCTCGGCGCAAGGCCAGCCATTTCGGCCAAAGCCAGCCATTTCGGCCAAAGTCAGTCTTCAAAAAAGAAAAGAGCTGTGCCATCACTCAAACACAGAAAATCAGCACAAAAACACAAGTGTTCCAGAACAGTGCAAGGAAAGTAAGAAAGAACTTAAAAGCATTGTACACAGTTTGGGTGATCACAGAACTCCTCCTTTTTATTCATTGTAAACAGCTTCGTTACAAAAGTTACAGAACAGAAAGCAAAGTACAAAAAGGAGGATCGCAGTCCTCTGAAAACAGAAAATGAAGCAAAAACCTTACATACAGAAAGACAGAAATAAAGAGGAGCCCGGCTACTGTGCCTTCGGCGACTCCACTAGGTCGATCACCGTATCTGCTGGACCAGCGGATTCGGCCGAAACCGCGACCTTGCTGGGAGCGTCGCTGGCAGGAGATTCTTCGACCAGAGCCTCATTTGCTCCAGGGGCAGAAGAGGCCTCACCCTGAGGCACGGCAGAAGCATCACTGGCGACCGGGGCACCGCTCAAGACCGGGGCAGCTGGAGCATCTTCCGGAGCAGGAACCACTGCAGGAGCTCCAACTGGGGCACTTTCGGCTGCAGGAGCGGAGCTCGGCTCAGGAGCCGAGTCTGAGTACTTCGGCAGGTCCCGATAGACAGGATGGTCTTCAGGGACCCCCGCACGTCTCAGTGCGGCCAAGCATCCTTCCTCGAACAGGATGGCGGTGATCCCCTCCACCTGCTTCTCGTACAGCTCAGTGGCTCGATCCACCCCATCCTGGAAGGCGGACTGGGCCTCGGCCTGAAGAGAGGCCTTTTCCTTCTCCAGCTCGGCGTTCGCCGTCTTCAACCTTGCCGTTTCGGCGCGCCCAGCCAGCACTTCCCCACGCAGCCTCGTCCCCTCAGCAGTAGATTCAGCCTTCAATCTGGCCAGCTCAGACTCCAGTTCGGCGGTCTTCTTGTTCCTCGCCCAGACCTCGCCTTTCAGATGATTGGCCTTCGACGTAAGTTCGGCGACATCAGCCAGAGCCGATGCCAGCCGAGCAGCCTCTTCAGCGCTGGCCTTCTTCATCCCCTCCATTCCTTTCCGCGACTCTTCCTGCTCCCTCTTCAGCTTGTCCCTCTCAGACTCCAGCTGAGTGACCCGCGTCGCGTTCTTATCGCTCCTTCCCACCACGGTCAGGAGCCTCTGCACGTTCTGCAAATGGAAACAGAGGGTCAGGTTCGACCAAGACACTTGAAGAATGAAGAAAAGCGTTGCAAACACTTACCAGAAGATTAGCCTGGATCGCCGAGACCATTAGGCTCTCATCGTCGAACCTCTCGTGCGTCTCCATGTCTCTTGGCAGAGCACAGACCTTGGCGAGAGCTCCGATCACCTCGGCATTCCCCAACAGCCGGTCCTCGACGTTCAGAGGCTTACCGGGCTGAGTCTCCATCCTCGGCCTCCATGGCGCTGGGGCACTCCGGGGTCCGGAGGCCGATCCAGACCCTTGCCCCACCGAGATCGTCAGCTCGCGGGTCGCTCCACCGGTCGGCTTGCTGACCTGCGCGCTCTTCTCAATAAGAGCCTTGGCTCCGGGGGCCCGCGCAGGGGCCTTATTCTTCGGAGGCTGTTCAGCCCCCGAGTCCTTCTCCCCAGCCTTGGACTTCTTTCTAGGCGGGGACCCCTCCCTTGGGCGCTCCGGCGAGCGTCGCCGCACTCCCGCACTCGGAGCAGGAGCAGGAGCAGGAGCTGGAGCAGGAGCAGAAGCTGAAGTAGCGCCAGCACCTCCCGAGCTCGAAGCAGCGCGGGTGCTGGCAGAAGATGGCGTCGCAGACGAAGAAGACCCCCACCTAAACTTGGCCGCTAGGTCCCTAACGACCGGCTCCCTCGACCTTCCCGCCATGTCTGCTTCCCGATCGGAAGAATAAGCGTCCACTATTTGCCTCAGGTTCGACGGTTCCGAACTTGAAGTGGACGCCTCGGAGCTGGATGCAGCTCGGCTCGCAACTGGATCGTTCACAGGGATCCCGGCAGGCACGGCAACAGAAACGGTCGGACGGTCGGGGTGCGCCTCGTCCTCCTCGGCTACTCCGGTCCTCCTGTAATGACCGCGATACCTTGGCTCGTACCCGAGCAGCTTCCAGGCCGACCTTGTCTCGTGCCCCTTGTATCCCTCAACCTTGTTGATGTCAGCAGCGTTCTTCCTCCAGCCTTCGCTTGCAGCTCGGCGTCGTCTAGCACCTACCTCTGCACAACAAGCAATAAGAGTGTCAGCTCGGCATCGCCGAGATCAAGAAAAGCAACAAAGAGAAAAGGAGCGGTGTTTACTTGGGACAGTCCCGGGGCGACGTGGGACCGCCGGCCTCCTACTTTCGCCATCGCCGAACTCCCAGTCCCCCGACACACAGAGGACGGTCTCCTCGGCATTCTTACTTGAATCCTCCAAGGCCAAGACGAAGCCCCTTCTCTGCGGCTTCACCCGGAGATAATATTTCCCCTCCCCTGCCTTGCAGATATCGTAGGTGTCCTCGATATCGTGGACACCTAGGTCGGTCCCCAGAATCTCATTCAGCTTCGCCGTGCCCATGATGACCTTATAGCCATTTGGCATCAGCTGGCAAGGGGTAAGGGACCAGGTGCTGAGACAATCCCTAAGCAAGGGGTGCAGAGGAAACCTGACCCCACCCTCGATCACAGAGATCAAGGGGAACGGCATCCAGCCGCCGGACCAGCGCATCGTGGCATAGTCGACGGCGTCCGCCGGTTTGAGTAGGACTCGCTCCGGAATACCGAAGGCAGCCCTGAATCTGGCTATGCCCTCTTCGGTGTCTAAACTGAACCTAGGGGTGCCCATGTCTAGAAAGAAGGGTACAGCGAAAGAAAAAACCCTACAGGCTGCTAAACCCTGAGAAAAGGCTACACAAAGGCGCGAAGCAACTTACAGAGATGAAAGGGGCGACTCGAATACAGATCCTGGCACGCCCTATGGTCGTCCTTGCTAGAGAGATCTTCAGCAGCAGAGCAGAAATCGGAGATGAAGGCAAAGGCGAAAATAAATCAGAAACAAGAAAGGAAGAAGACGACCCTGTTTGTAGAAAGGAAACCCTCGGCGCACGCTGCTTTCAAAATTCGAAAGGACGGACTTCGCGATCCGCGCCCGTTCCATCAAAAAGACACCGCAATCAGTGAAGAGGCGACGCGTGTAGCCGTCGACTCGCTTCCCAGTACAGACAGGACAGAGCGTTTATTGCTTCAGGACAGTTGAAGCGGCACCAGGCAATGATCGCCGCATCCCCAGACGGATTCTTCTAGCTTTCAACCCCTAAAGGCTAGTACGCTTAAGAGGTCAAAAGCTAGGGGGCAATTGTGTGGGGAGATTTCCAGAGCCACAGGATTAAGCTAATCACAGCCATCAGATGAGGCTAAGCATTCTCACGTGCCATCCGCGTGCCATCCACGTGGCACCAATCTCACCCCGGCTACCAGGACAGAGGCCTCGGCCGAAGTCAAGCATCTCCGGGCCACTAGCGCCGAACTGGTCCACCCCGCGTGCCATCTCGGCGGGGAGCTCACCTCGGCTGAGCCACCCCGGGTGCTATCTCGGCAGAAAACTCCACCTCGGCTGAAGAAGCCGGGACAGAAGCCGAAGTAAGAGAGAACCTTCACTTGCGCCCCTCATCCCCCACGTCATCAGGCACGTGGAGGGATAGGGGCACAAGCTAGTGGGACAAACGCGACATCCAGCCGCCCACAATCTTCGCCAGATCCCTGACAGGGCGGCATCCAGCGGCTAAGGCCACATCAGGGCAAGGCCCGAGGGCAGATCCGATGGTACCCCTACCACCAAAGGCGTCCAACATGATCTGGCCTAACAAGACGTGCATTAAATGCGACATGGGCTGACCCGACGCGCATTTAATGCATAGTGGGCTGGATTGGACCGCAATTAATGTAATGTGGGCTGATCGTGACTTCCCTGTCGAATCACGGGACCCACACCACGATATCTCCCAAAAGATACGTTCCAAACTCTATAAATAGAGGCTCATACCACCATCAAAGGTACGCACAATTTCATTCACAAAGCCGTTACTCTGTCTCTCTTCTCCCTCTCCTTCCATTGTTCCAGTTCCCACACTGACTTTGGCATCGGAGAGCCTTGCGCCGCCCAGGCCAGGGTCCTTTGATCGTTTGTTCATCTCTTTCAGGCTTTCGGACGGCACCCAGTCATCATCATCATTGGATAAGTCCTATAAGGCTCCCTCCTTATTGTGGGTCATTATTTTCTGCACCTACACTAGGGATTAGATTCGTGACATAAATTCAGACGGTTAGAAGGGCAAATCAGACTTACAAATGTATGATTTGGCATATTTAAGGACCTTCGCTTGCAATAAGTCTAGGCGCATGGATTAGAGGTTTTAACTGAAAATCCTATGGATTAGAGGCCTTGAAGATCAATATTAAGGGATCTCTGACTAACTTTCTCTTTTTTCTTTCTCTCTTTTGAATTAGATAGCAATTTGATTGCTTTCCTACGTTTGAGTTAGAGACATTGTTACCATGCATAAGAATAAGGGCAAAAGATTTATCTAGCCTGAGTAATGATCTAGATTATCTAAGCAATTCAATGGTGGGCCCTACTATATGATTCCATCTCACATAATTAACTTTTGGTCTTAAGAAGATCTCACAAAATTACTAAATTCTATACAGTTATCTCATGCATGTAGCCCACAATATACCTTCTTCCCTCTTCTTCATTCCTTCTAAACTCTTATGCATTTATATTGTGGGCCACCAAGCATATGTATGATAATCAATCTTAGCCTTCAAATATCAAAATACCATGAAGCTGTTGGTGTCTTCCGATCACAACTAAGCTATCAAGTTTTAGCTACTTAATGTGACTTGATCACTTGCCCATTTATTCTTAGAAGCCATCTTGAATTGAGAGATTAGGATAAGCTCAGGGCTCATAGACCCATTATAGAGCCCGATCAAGATTCAATGAGCGTGGGCCCATATCCATTAAGTGGCCCATGGGGCCTCTTTCTCTTGTTGAGTAAGTTGTTGAATGTTTTAGAAGAGAGCCGCCAATGCAACAGCGAGAGCATCTCCTTCCACATTCCTTCTCCTTCCACATCCCTTCTCTTTCCAAAACTTCTCTATGCACACCCCATTATTTCCAAAATACCCTTTTCTCCCTTCAAAGTTCACTCCCCTTCTTCCCCTTTCTCCCTGCAACCGCCCGCCGCGCTATGTCCCTCCTCCTCTCCCTCCCTCCCTCCTTCCCTCTCTCTCTCCCGTTGCCTTGCCCGCCGCCCTCTCTCCCTCTTTCCATCTCATCTCCCTGTCTCCCTCCCTCTCCCTCTCCCTATTGCCGCACCGTTGGAGGGGACGGTGGTGGCTGGGCTGGGGGTTGGAGTAGGTGTGGGTGAGTGTAGAAAGAAGCGGGTTGGGGTGGATGTCTTTTTAGGTAATTTCACACAGGGACATATCGGTCATGAAAAAAAGGGCTGTGGAAGGAGAAGCTTTGGCGGTGGCATTAGCAGGTCTCTTTTTTAAAAAAAAGTGACCTTTAGCGACGATTGAGTGGAGATTTAGCGGTGGTGTTTTTTTTGACCGCTAAAGGTCAAGAATATCGGCAGAAATCTCTTCCTGCCACCATTGCCACAAATAACTCTTGGATGGTCCAAAAGCACGTTATAACGATATATATATATATATATATTTATATTTTGTAGCGGAAAGAACTTTTGCC
This sequence comes from Litsea cubeba, assembly GCA_012931725.1. NCBI lineage: Eukaryota > Viridiplantae > Streptophyta > Magnoliopsida > Laurales > Lauraceae > Litsea > Litsea cubeba. The sequence goes on along the minus strand of CM022944.1, from coordinate 145,934,173 downwards.
CCAAAAACACTACATTTAATTAGTGGCAGTTAGGCGCTGTCCACAGTTAAAGGTCGCATTTTTTAAGAATTTTTTTCGCTACTCCATTTGACACTTAAATTTCTATGAAAAATAATCTGAGTAATGTCAAGATTTTTTCATAGGTTTTTCTATTGATTTTCCATGATCGAGAGGAAAATAGAAGTCAAGTTGTAGATATCAGCATTTTGCATTCTACCATTGCATTTCTTAGTTATGACGACTTACCATTCAAAAGCTACATTGTTTTTCTTTTCTTAAAATATATAAAAAAAATTAACAATTAGTCCTAAATGTAAAACAAAAATGCACAAATGTGAAAAACATGTTGTGAGTATTAAAAAGCTATATTGGTTTTCTTTTCTTTTCTTAAAAAATAAAGTAGAGAGATTTTAATGATTAGATCTAGAGGATTTTATGGGAAAAGTCCCGGGATTTGGCCATTCCTCGTGAAGGGTCTTCGTAGATTGTGTTTCTGTTTTATTTTTTAATGCTAAGGGGAGCGACGCTCTGATAGGATCAACGCTAGTGTCGCTCTACTCGATTTTCTAAAAACATAGAATTCCCTTTGTTTCTTCTTCCTCTTCTCCCATCTATTTCTCTATCTCCCCCACTCCATTTTCTCCCAATAAGCTTGGAAAAATGTATCACAGGCTTTATAACAAGATTACTACTGACCGGCATACTATTTCTTTCATTCTTCTTTTAATATTCTCAAGATTTATCTTGAAAAGTGGAAAAGTCGGAAAGAAAAAAATAGTAACATAACATGGAAGAATGGTTCAAATAACAATCTTATGCTCGTATAGTATCATGTAAAGCTTACCCTCAACCCATGAACCCATCCATGAGAAAACGAGAGAGAGAAAGGTTGCTCCGCAGGTTAAACCTGTATTTGCAGGTTTGGAAAACTTGTATTCGCAGTTTTTTTGTCGATATGAACAGCGGGAAACTTGTATTCGCAGCTTTTCCACCGATATGAAAAGTGGAAAACTTGTATTCGCAGCTTTTCCATCGATATGAAAAGTGAAAATTTTGTATTTGTAGCTTTTCCGCCATTATGGAGAGAGGAAAACTTGTATTCGCAGCTTTTCCTCCTATATGAATAGTGAAAACCTGTATTCTATATGGAGAAATAGGAAGGAGATAAGGGAGAAGAAGAAGTGAAGAGCGACGCTAGCGTCGCCCAAAATTTTCTGGGTGACGCTATCTTTGTTCAGAAAAAAGTAAAAAAATAAAATAAAAAATATGATAGGAAGACCTAGTTTGTGCTGTACAATCTGCGGGGACCCTTCACGAGCAATGGCTAAATTATGAGATTTTCTCCCTAAAATCCTCTTAGATCTAATTGCAAAAAATTGCAGGGTTTTAGGTGTGTCATGAGGCCCATTACTATATGAGCATGATACATTGATTCTCTTTTCTTTTCTTAAAAAGTAAATATATATATATATATATAGTTGTAACGATTCTTACGTGGACCATGAAACTTTAGATTAAAGGATGAACATCCTCCAATGATAGAAGTTTCTTTCACTGGAATAAAATTCCCCAAACCAGAGTATGAGAGTAAATAGGTTTGGTTGTACCCATGGCCTGAATAGATCTGATCAGAAAGTCCAGCTCATAGTCCAACTCTAAACCCAATAGTTGATTGAGTCCAGATTCCATGTCCCATGACCTTACAATTTGTATCCTATGATGATGGACCCGAATCAAGCCCAAATATTAAAACAATAGTTTCTTACAATGTTATTATTAACCTCATATTTACCATCAACCAGAACCTGATACGATTAAATGTCGTTGAGATTGGGTTCGAATTATGGATCCTACTACTGGTGCCAAAAGTTGGACCTGGATGTAGATCAAATGGAAATGGGTATGGTTTAATGGGAAAAAAATCCTGGGTTCTTGAGATCTGCATGTCCAGGCATGAGATTATCTCTGTAATGGTGTGGTTCAGTTAGTTAGGTCCTAGACAACAATATGTTTTAGTTAGGTCCAAGTCTTGGACCAGACTGCAGTCCTGAGGTCCATGCCGAAACCACCTGGACCCAATGAATATGATCGTGTCCAAGTAGGTTCCATGGTCATATATCACACAACTATTTAATGAATTTCATATTATAGTATTATTTATGGATACGTTGAATTCCAGTTCATGATATTGATCATTGGATTGACCGATTGGGTATGAACTTGGACTGGGAGCTAGTATTTTTACATTGGTCAGTTGAAAATAGGCTGCCTCTGGACCAGGCCCATATGAACCAGAGCCAGGACCCCTTTTTTCTTTTATGGAACCAGAGGCCGGGAACTGGGTTTAGATCTCACAAACATTATAAGTTCTGGCTTGATTCATTTTGATTAACCAAAAACTGCACTTGAGCCCACATGATAGCCCCTGTTCCATGGAAGGATCTTAACTTGGGCCCAAGCTCAGTGACAATTAAATGCACCCAACTGCCAGATTAGGCCTATTGTGTCACTACTTGGTTATAGACTCTTAAATTTCAATTATTTTTTTGTTGCAGTCATTAAAAACCCAGTGCTAAATCCATTAAATTCAATTGTCTATGATACCTGTCATCTTATAAGATGAAAGATATCACCAGAAATAGTGAGGTATATGAAAACTTTACTGCTAGGCCCACTATTTCGGATATGAAATTGTTTGCCCATAACTTTCCTGGCAACTGAATTACTAGGCAAGGTCTGGGTATTCAATTGCAAGGCACCTTCCTCCATATTGCATAGATGGGAATATGTTTTATGATTCCATTATGAAATTGTCAGCTCCTCTTGTGGTCTAAGGCAAGGTGATCCCCTATCTCCCTACTTGTTTACTATAGCAGAAGAAATCCTTAGCCTCCACCTCCATAACCTTTATTCTCAAGGTATTATCCTTCCCCTCTCCACTGTCCCCTCCACACCTTGCCACCTGTTATATGCTGATGACATCATCATCCTCATGAAGGGAGCCACTTCTGGTGTTCTCGCCCTGCAAGACCTACTAGAATTATACCAATCATCTTCTGGCCAACACTTTAATCTCCTTAAGAGCCAGCTATTCATTGGCAAATGCAGCATCAGAAGAAAGGATAGGATCTGTTCCATCCTTGGAATACAGGCAACCATGGCTCAACTAAAGTATCTTGGTTTCCCCATTGTGTTTGGTTTCCCAAAGAGAGCTCACTTCCTCCCTCTTCTGGACTCTGTTAATGCTCGGCTGTCAGCTTGGAAAGCTAAAACCCTCTCTTTTGCAGGTCGTCTAATCCTCATCAAACATGTGCTCTCCTCTATTCCCATACACTCAGCTGCCATCCTTCCTCTTCCAATCTCAATTTGCAAAGCTATCGAGCGTCAGATGAGACACTTCCTTTGGTCAGGCAATGCTTCTACCACAAAGATTAACTATGTGAAGTGGTCTCAAGTTACCCTTCCGAAGATGGAAGGTGGCCTTGGCATTAGAAGGATTCAAGATGTTAATAAAGCTTCTTTAATCAAGCTTGGCTGGCAGGCCTCAACTGTGAGCTCGATCTGGTCTACTTGGTTCAAGAATCGCTACTTCAGAAACAAAAACATCTGGGATCAAACTAACACTACTTATGGCTCTTGTATTTGGAAGAGAATCCGCCGCCTTGCTCACTTCATTCATCAAGGAAGTGCCTGGTGCATTGGCAATGGTCAAGAGATTAACCTTTGGCATGATACTTGGAATGGAGACAAACCTCTCTCTGCAGCTTTTCCTAACTTGAATTTCCCTCCGGATCAGCGTCTGGCCTCCATCTTCCAATCAGGCTCTTGGCATATTCCATTGAATTTTCCCACTGCTGTCCAAGACCAGCTTGCATCTGCCACAGCTCTTCTCTCTCTCAATCCTTCTGCCAGCGATCACCTCTTCTGGAAAGAGGCAACAGACGGTATGCTCTCTCTCAATCTAGCTTGGAACACCATCAGAGCTAGGGGGAATGATCTCCAATGGCCCAGCTTCATCTGGAATGGTAATTCTCTACCCAAGGTCAGTTGCTTTGGGTGGCGCCTGATGCTCAATCGAATCCCAACTGATAATCACCTTCAACGCCTTGGTTTCTACTTAGCTTCCAGATGCAGTCTCTGCTTCAACAGTGAAGAATCGATCAGCCACCTCTTCTTCTACTGCGTCCTAGCCACTTCCATCTGGCGTTGGCTTTTCCGCTGTGCAAGCATCCAGCTTCCCCTACCCAATCACGCATCATCCATTTGGCAAGCCCTTTCCAGAGGTAATGACAAGGCTGGCAGGCAATTCATGGCATCGGTTTTCCTCTCTGTTCTATATGCCTTATGGCTGGCCAGGAATACTGCAATTTTTGAAGATCAGCATCCTCCTCTCAACAAGATTATCTCCCAACTGCAGGATAATCTCTGCTTTTCCTTGAAGAAGATCTCCAAACCATTCTGCAGCCACCAGCTCAGTTCACTCTTCTTTTGTTTCAAAATTGCTCAAGATGATCACTAACCTCCTCCCTGGCTCTTCTTTGGTTCCTGCCTCTGTAATCTCCTTCCTCTGGGGCTCCATGAGCCTTTGTTTTCCTTTGCTTTCTCTTTATAAAATTACCCATTTTATACAAAAAAAAAGCTCAGTGACAATTACAATTTAGTTCTATTTTGCATGCTCTGATGTGGATCCTCTACAACTTGCTAAACATTGCGCACTAACATTTAATTTGAGCTTTCCATACAGAATGCTAATTAAGGCACGTTTGATGACAAATGAGGAATCTCTAAAGGAATTTGCCAAATATGGGTTTTCCATGGCTTGGTAAAAAAAAAAAAAAAACCAGTGAAACAAAACCAAGCTAGGAATCTCGGAAGATTTGATTGTCAAACATTACCTAAGGGCTTCTGTTGTTCGCATGGAATTGAATTATTATAAATTCTGAGAAACCTATTCCTAAATGTGGCTAAAACTTAAAGAAACTAATGTGAAGATCCATAATCGCCATCCAATAATTTTCTAATGAATAATGAATTAAGTGGAGATGGAAAATCAAAACCCAGCCATCACCCCCAGTAAATAAAATCCTATGAAAGTCAAGGCCCTGGCTCTCCGCCTTATATCATTTACTTCCTACCTCTTTACTATTACTTCGTTGGAACTAGGGGTGTCAAAATCTAACCTTACCAGAATAAGCTAACCCGTGTGCTATATGATTGATTAGTCATGAGTCAGGTAAAACTTGACCTGCAGTAAAACTTGTTTAGTTAATGTTGACTCGTCTAACTCACATGTCCCGCATATTAAACGATAATAACCATGTTGTTGGTGATCTAGCTAACCCTATGTAGGGACGGCAATGGGTGGGACTGAATCCGGATTTACGCCAACCTGGACCCAACCCAAATGGCACTTCTTATGCCACATATTTGACCCAACCATGGTGGGTTTAAGAACCGCTCCTTACCCCGAGTGGTAAGAAGCATCGATCTATAGTTTACCTGGCTATCCGGGGTCGAACGCCGGGTACGTCACCTCTTCCCTCCTTCCCAATTGAGTGAGCTACCTTCCCGTGTGTATCCGGGCTCTCTTTTTTGTCCCAACCCCCTTGGCTGGGGTAAAAAAATAAATAAATAAACACCGCAATGGTGGGTTTATAGGTTTTTTATGCCAAATTCGTCTCATGACCGGTATGGGTCGGGGTGAGTTTGCTAAAAGAATGTTTTCTTTTCATTTCAAAAATACAGAAAACATCCCATAACCTCTTTTACCATATGTACTACTATTGGTTTTTGTAAAAAAAAAAAGACCACTTAGTAATATATATATATTCATGTGCATCTATCACTCACCACATTATGGTGATGGACAACATAGTGGGGCCACTTTATGATTCATCCAAATCATCCACACACATGGAACCCCCTAAACTACAATGGATCAATTGAGTTTTCATTAATCCGATTAGATTGGACCGTTGGATTGAGGGTTAAAATCTTCCTTTAATATAAAGTCGTTAAATTTGTGGATCACATATGAAGGGGTTAAAGACTTGGGATTGACCTTAAATTTGATATATTGTCTCATCTCATATGATTCCACGCCCCCAAGTCCCATGATAATGGGGCCCTAGGTGGGCCCCATTGAGTTTGTCCCTCACCATATGGTGAGGGAAGGATGCACATGACTATTGCCCATATATATATATATATATATATATGAACAAGGCTCTCGTAAGCTCAAGTTTAGGATAAGATAAGCTCAACTGTGTGGTGGGGCCCACCTGGGGACCCACATGGGGATGGAGATTGGTGGGATTTCAAGGACTCCCTGGAATCTTCCTCCCTGTAAAAAATCAGCTCCAACCGTAATTTCTATCATCTCCGTATGGGCCCAAAAGTTTAATGGTCAACAGTCTATTTGGATCAATACATAGTCGATCCAACGGTCCAGTAAATTCAGATCTGACCGAAAGTTGGTGGCCATGTGCAATTTAGGAGGGTCACGTGTTTGGTCCATTTGGACCAAAGGTGAGCCCCACAAGCATGAGCTTACGAAATTTTATCCTAAGCTTGAGCTTTGGAAAGCCTTGCTCTCTCTCTCTCTCTATATATATATACTAGTGATTGCCCGTACCTGAAGGCACGGCGCACCACGTTCTAAGCACAACTAAATCTAATTACTCTTCTTTTGACCACCTAACAACTAACCTGAAATTTGGCACCCTATGAGGGGTAATTTGGTCCACCCTATTTAACGATGTCCTGATTAGGTCCTGAGTCAAAGATCACCTATTATTCCTGGACCTCTGATTGCCCTAGGAATTGGCTCATTGTAATTTGTTCGTTGAAGGCTTTCCGTCCATATATAGAACTTCAAGATTCGACTGGCGGATAAAAAATAATAATAGCAGGTCTCGCACCCCCGGGGTGCCCACCTGAAAAATCACCTATCACTTCTAGACCCCTGATCGCCCCGAAAGTTGGCTCATCGCGATCTACTCATTAAGGGCTTTCCATCCATATATAGAACTTTGAAATCCGACGGGCGGATCAAAATCTGCGAAACCTGTGTCCTAGTGATTATTGCCATGGGCAGACCCATGTATGGCTACATGGGGGCTTCAGCCCCCCACAACTTTGGAAAAAGCCCATTTGGGCTATAGGGGTTGCCTGGACCAGCCCCCATGGAATAAAGCCCGTTAGCCCCCATGGAACAAAACCCCCCTCTCTCTTTCAAGAAATCATGAAATCATAATCCCCTCCCGCTCCTGTAGCATCCAGCCTCTCTCTCTCTCTCTCTCTCTCTCATTCTCTCTGTATGGGTTCTAAACAATTTTTAAGTGTTGCAGGGGCTGTTTTGCTAGGTGCTTGGTCTCAAAAAATTTTTTTATCAGAAATGGTGATGTTAGAAGTAGGGGATTCTTGAAAATCTACCGTCTTCTAAAAATCCCGAAATGGGTTCTCTTGATTATAAAAGATTTAAAAGAGATGGGGGATTTCCTAAATATCCAACCTTTCTAAAACTCTCCATTACCGAAATGGTTCTCTTGATGGAGTTGGATTTTATTTCAACAAAAAATAAATAAATTAAACAAATATTTAGATTAGAGACGAGGGAGTCTTATTAGTCATTATTGATTTTCAGCTACCGATGCATGATATTGATTGTTAGCTAATTTGATTTTATTTTAATGCAATATTTGGTTGTTTGTAGTTGTAATTTGTGTAGGGGCATGAAAAAGGAGTTTTAGAATGAGTTTTAAGGAAGTAGTTTTGGATTTGATTTAAGCAAATAAACGAATGAAGATCAAAGGATGAGAGAGCTCATTGTTGTTTTTGGCTCAAAGTTTGTTTCCAATCTCCTCTTTAGATTGGAACCTTAATTTTATCTCATTCTATTTATCATGCAAATGAAGATGCCCTTAAGAGTACTTATCACATGACCGGACACATACACACATTACTCTACCCAAGATCTTAATTGATTAAGCTCTTAGAAGGATAGATAAAAATACGCAATTGATTTGTTTTCTCTTTTGCCATCGGTAATGTGAAGAAAGTACAATACAATAATGATTGACTTTTTTATTTAACCATAGCCAGCCCCCCTCAAGTGAAAATCCTGCATCCGCCACTAACCGAACCCCACTGCAGCCCACCTTTTGGGCCCCAAACTTCTGATTCAGACCCTGATTGGGCCCTTAATTAAACCCGTTAGACCTGACCTGAACCTGTCCCAATCCAACCCATCAAACTCTAGCTCAAATCAATCTGAATTCAAATCCAACCCAAACCCATCTAACCTGACCTAACCCCAGTCCTGGCCCAGACTCCTTGACCCGTCGCCTGGATAAGGGAGAAAGAGTCCAGGGATCTGGGGAAGTAGTGTCCCAGATCTCTAGACTCTCAAACCCCCTTAAATCCCCTCAACCACTTTCCTCTCAATCTCAGCCCTAGGATTTATGTACATAAATACAAGTGTTTAAAATATGGGGAATTCAAAAACTGAGCTCCCTTACAAAAGAAGTTTTTTTTTTTTGCTTTTGACACCTTTTTGATCAATGGCGTAACAATAAGAAAGTAAACACTCTTGCTTTTCTTTTAAATGAAGAAGGGATGGCATTACCTGTAAATAACTCAAATTTGCTGCCCCCTTTTGCGCCGTACAAACCAAGATGTGAACGTGCTTTTAATGGGGATGGCAAAAACTTATAAATTTCTCTAACTTTTAGCCCCTTGTTTCATTCCCCTCTTAAATCCAAGGGTCCAAAATACCCCTAGGATTTATGTACATAAATCAAAGGGTCCAATATATGGGGAATTCAAAAACTGAGCTCCCTTATGATATATATATAAGTTAACACAAAAATGAGGCAGGGCAAGGCTGGTCAAGCATATTCAATATCCCCGACTTCGCTTAAATTTTGGGAAAACCCATACCCACCCTAAACTTGGCCAACTCACAACTAGACCTGCCCCTAATGGGAACGAGTCCCTATTTAAACCCACCCATTGCGATCCCTAAACCCATGCGCTTGGCAGGCAAAACATGGGAGGCAAAGTCCCTTTGTCACATGAATTTTTAAATGAGGAGGGCATTCGAGTAGAGTACATTGTTGATTTTCAATGGTTGGATCTGGATCGTCTGGGACAGTGTATCCGATGGATGGATCATCTCACATTTGCTTCCAATGGTTGGATCATCTCAATAGACATTACAAATTGAGAATCAAGACGTGGTACGTCTTGATTGCTTCAATGGAATTGGCAAGTAAGACAACTCAATGTGAACAATGCCTTTTCTCAATGGAGAACTTAAAGAAAAGGCTTATATGCATCAGCCACAAGGCCAGCCACCTAACTATGTCTGTCGGCTGCTTAAGTCGTTATACGGTCTGAAACAAGCTCCTCAAGCTTAGTTCAAATGGTCCACATATCATTTGAGAACTATTGATTTTCAAGCATATTGACAGGCCCATCGTTGTTTGTGTGGCATTATTTGAATATATAATTTCATCATTTGATTGTTAAATGCTTAGTGCACCTTTTCTCAGCCCTCTCAATCTCGCTCCCAAAACGTAGATTGGCGCTTTCGGAGCAGATCCGTTTTCAGAGCACAGTTCAATCATTTTCAGATCGCGGTTCGACCATCTTCGGAACGCGGTTCGACCGAATATGGAGCTTAACCGTGCAGAATTTTAATCTTTTGTGCATTTTCTTTTTCTGTGAGCTAGATATTTATCTTTTAAAGGAAGAAAATTCTTGACTTAGTAATTATTGTCTATTTTATGTGATCAAATTGCTTATACTTGAATATATGGATAAAATATATTTGTCCCCATTAGTTGATTGTTTATAAACCCACTAGCACTATATTGTATAAGCGCTCCAGAGGCGCTCCAGATATATAATTATTTTAAAACTTAGCGTTTCGCCGCTCCTGCTCCGCGCTCTAGGCACTTAGGACTTAAATGTCGATGATATTACTCCCAAAGCAGCTTATCTGCTCTCCCATATTCGATTCGTTAGTTAGCCAAGGCCTTTGCCATTAAAAGGACCTTGGCCCACTACATTGCTTTTTGGGCCTTACGGTTTTTCTGTCTAATGGCTCTTTGGTTCTTTCGCAAACAAAGTATTTTCTTGACTTATTGAGAAAGTGCAAAATGGATGGTGCTAACCCATATTCTTCTTCGGTTGTTTATGGCAGTGAATTGAGCGCACTCAGTGGACCATGTTCCGGATCCATCTCAATATCGCAGTGCGGTTGGTGCTCTCCAATATCTCACTTGGACAAGACCTAATATTGCTTTTATTGTTCATCAGGTTTGTCAACTTATCCGCACTTCAACTACTAAACATTGAATAACCCCAAGGGGTAGCTGAGTTGGCCAAGGACTACGGTTTGCACCCAAAGGTTGTAGGTTTGAAACTGCACTACCACACTGGGGCTACAGTGGAGTTTACTCGGCTTCCCTCTGGGCCTGGAGGGATTAGTCCTGCCCAAAGGGCTGGGAATGAAAGAAACTGCGATTTAGATCTGGACATCACTAAGGAAGGATGTCCATGGCTGATTTGTAACATGACAAATTTTAGAAAATCTGATCTGGGCAGCGCCAATCAGCCATATTGATCGCATAAAAACTCCATGGTTTCATGATCAACAAGTGTGTAATTAAGAGAGATTCAAGAAGACTATTACCTTGATGATGTGTAGACTTCACATCTCTGAAATAAAAGACCCAAAGGGTTGAACTCAGACTTGCAATTAGCAAACAACTAGCTGGAATTTTCTGCAGTAGAATTGCTTTCAATCTTCTTCTCTATTTCACTTCCAAATCTGATTGGCTAAGATGGCGGGATCTTAAACTAGATTTCTAGATGGGTTTTGAGAACTTTTTTCTATGGAAAAGATCTCAGACCTGAAACTCTCTTCAATGAAGAAGAAAGAGGCCTGGACGTGTGGAATGGGGATCTCTATATGTTATGGACGTCCAAAGGGGGGGTTTCCTCTTTTTATAGAAATCTTTGGGATTATTTTCCTAAAAAGTTATCTCTTCTAATTCTCATAGATGTCCTAAAAGGAAAGTATAATCTAAAGATTTATTTCCTTTTAGAAACACTCCAATTAGAAAAGGAAACTAAAGAAACATCCCACAAACTTTAGCAATTAGTAATCCTAGTTGCACAACACTTACTAATTTAAGTTTCTTATTAAAAAATGAAACTTTACTATAAGAAAACTAATCCAAAGAGGAGTCCAACCTCCCAAGTAGAGAGACCTACTCAAAGTTGGAAACCTTACCCATGGATTTCCCATTATGGACGTCCCACATAATAATGCTCACCATGGCCCACTAATAATTTATCTAGAATTAAATTCATGTATGCCATTAAAGGCCTATTTGAATTTAAACTCAAAATTATTTTTTCCACTAAAATAATTCAACCATATGTCATCTAAATAACTTAGGAAACCATGCCAATCTTGGAAAGTGACTAGAGAAGGGACCAAAAGACATATTTGTCCTTGGCTCCCAAAATGACCAAAATGTCCATGCTAAACCCATAGCAACATTAAGACCATTTTAACCTTCACTCATTCCACTAAAGAGTTATGGTTGAACTTCAGGGACAAATATATAATATAATAAGCTCGTCAGAAAATGACAATTGTCTTCGACCTACTAAGTAAAATGACCTAAATGCCCCTCTATGTAACATCCATAATCAGGTCAGGTTATCAGATGTTTTATCAACCTTCTTGATTACATCTAAACCTTAGATTTTCATATCCTTAACTTAATCATCATCCGGATATCATTCTCTTGGTCCAGGGTGCGACCCATAAGTTCAATATCCATATGGAACATCCATATACTAAGATCTTAGTTTTTGATGATTAATCGGGTAATTCTAAGGGGACGATCATTCCATCATTAGATGGCATAGATTCTTTATTGTATCTGTACGTCCCAACTGATCAAGTCCGAGTACCCAAAACACAGAGCTGTTGACCCATGAAAAGAATCTCAAATTAAAGCACAAGAACTTGACTTCGTCATTCATCCACAAATGCTCAAGATTAAGAGCACTGGTCACTCAGTAGCATGAGGTGACTTGATCTCTCTCAGTGATAGTACTATTTTAGAGATCACACCTATAATGGTCCTGTTCAATGCATTGCATATGCACTAATGAGATAAATCCGGGAATGTCCTCCCATGACTTAGGTAAGTTACCCTGAATACAGGAGAGTCTCTCACTATAACTTATACCAAGATGAAGCGCCCAACTCCATCTTTCAGTTATGAACAAATATGTTGTTTCCAGTGTCCATGAATCAGACCTATCTGTATGCAGGCACTACACACCTAATTCATTTTTTAGAAACAATGGGCCTTACACAACCATGCATATATACATGTTTAAAGAGAAAAGAGTCTTTCCATTAAATAACCAGTAAATATCCAGTAACAAAAGATGAGAGTGCAGCTATTGGGCTTTAGGGCATACACCAATCCCAACAAACTCCCACTTGCACTAAAGATCACTACTTCCTAACCTAACACCCATAGACTCAACATGAGAAGTAAAGATTTTCTCAGTAAGAGTCTTAGTGAATGGGTCAGTTAAGTTATTCGCTGAGGCAATATGCTCCACCACTATTTCTCCATCCTGAATGAATTCCCGGATCAAGTGGTACTTTCTCTGAATGTGCTTGCCTTTCTTGTGATTCCTAGGCTCTTTGCACTGTGCTACAGCACCAGTGTTGTCGCAGTACATGACAATCGGTTTTTGCACTGCAGGAACAACTCCCAATTCCAATTGGAATTTTCTGAGCCATACTGCTTCCTTCGCAGCTTCCGATGTCGCCACATACTCTGCTTCCATGGTAGAATCAGCAGTACAGGATTGCTTGACACTCCTCCATGATATAGCCCCTCCTGACAGAGTAAAGACGTATCCTGAAGTAGACTTTCTGGCATCTCTATCAGATTGGAAATCAGAATCTGTATACGCCAAAGGCGTTAGATCATCTGCTCGAAAGGTTAGCATATAATCTTTCGTTCTCCAAAGATACTTAAATATATGCTTAACAGCTGTCCAATGCATAGGTCCAGGGTTTGACTGATATCTGCTAACCATGCCAACGGCAAAGTAAATATCTGGTCTAGTACATAACATAGCATACATGAGGCTTCCAACAGCGGATGCATATGAAACTCTCCTCATGCCCTCTATCTCTTCAGATGTCTTTGAACATTGATCTCAAGACAGTGGTACTCCATGTCTAGAAGGTAACAAGCCCTTCTTGGAGTCATACATGTTAAACTTGACCAATATCTTCTCAATATATGAAGATTGGGATAAGGCTAATATCTTATTCTTGCGATCACGCAAAAGCTTGATCCCTAAGATATAGGTGGCCTCACCCAAATCCTTCATCTGAAATTGAGAAGATAACCAAACCTTTGTGGATGACAATATACCTACATCATTTCCAATGAGCAATATGTCATCTACATACAGAACTAAAAATGCAACTGCTTTTCCACTTCCTTTCTTATACACACATGGTTCATCATCAATGTTTTGATCAAAGCCAAAAGATTTGACTGCCTGATTAAACTTGATGTTCCATGCTCTAGATGCTTGCTTAAGTCCATAAATGGACTTCTTAAGTTTACAAATCATGTTATCTTGGCCACTAGCAATGAAACCCTCTGGTTGCATCATATAGATGCATTCGTCAAGACTTCCATTAAGAAAAGCTGTCTTGACATCCATCTGCCATATCTCGTAGTCATAATGACATGCGATGGCCAAGATAATCCTTATGGACTTAAGCATAGCCACTGGTGAAAAGGTTTCCTCATAATCGATACCCTCTTTCTGAGTATATCCTTTCGCCACCAGTCTTGCTTTGACGGTTTCCACCTTCCCATCCACTCCTCTCTTCCTCTTGTAGATCCACTTGCACCCTATGGGTTTAATCCCTTTAAGTGCATCTACAAGTTCCCAGACTTGATTGGAATACAATGAATTCATTTCAGATTTCATCGCTTGCTGCCACATGTCAGCATCTATATCCGTTACTGCTTCATCATTTCTGATCCTCAACCAGATCTTCAGAGTCTGTCTTAAAAGACAATCTTAGATATCTTTCTGGCTGTCTAGAAATTCTCCCACTACGACGAGGCTCCGGAGTGTTAAAAGGAATATCTTGTTCATCTACTGTCTTAGGATCTGGTATAGATGTTATAGGAGATCCCGGAAGAATCTCCTCAAGGGTTTCTTTACAACTGAGCTCTTGGTATATCATATAATCATCCTCCAAGTATCTAGCATGAGTGCTGATAAGCACTTTTTGCTCCTTTGGATGATAAAAGATGCTACCTCTCGTTCCCTTAGGATACCCAATGAAATGGCACATTTCTGATCTGGGTTCCACCTTGGTAGCTTTATCATTCAACACATAGGCTGGACAACCCCAAATGTAGATATGTCTCAAACTGGGTTTTCGACCTGTCCACATTTCTTGCAGTGTCCTAGGCACTGATTTAGAAGGTACCAGATTTAAAATGTATGCTGCTGCTTCTAGGGCATATCCCCAAAAAGATATAGGTAGGGTTGCATGACTCATCATGGACCTTACCATATCAAGAAGGGTACGGTTTCTTCTCTCCGCTACACCATTTTGCTGGGGCGTACCCGGTGCAGACAACTGAGACACAATCCCATGTTGTGTGAGGTACTCTTTGAACTCACCCAGGAGGTACTCACCACCTCGATCAGATCGAAGGGCTTTGATATGTTTCCCTAGTTGTAACTCCGCCTCAGCCTTGAATTGCTTGAATTTATCAAACGCCTCAGACTTGCGTCGCATTAAGTACACATATCTATACCTAGAGTAATCATCAGTGAAGGTGATGAATACTCATACCCTCCTCGAGCCGGTTTGTTCATAGGACCACACACATCAGTGTGAATCAATTCTAACAACTCTTTTGACCTTAGTCCCTTTCCAGAGAATGACCTTTTGGTCATCTTTCCCTTGAGACAAGATTCGCACTGAGGAAAATGTTCGAAATCTAATGAGCTCAAAGGCCCATCTTCTACCAACCTCTGAATATGTTTTAGGTTAATGTGACCCAAACGTAAGTGCCAAAGATATGTGTCATTGATTGAAGATACCTTCCTTTTAAGGTAAGTTGAGTTTTCTTGTTGTACATTATGCAGTGTGGGAGCAATAGGATATATATAAAATAAGTTGTCATGCATTCTACCGGAACATATAATATTTTCATCTCTACTGATATCAACACCAGAATGGAAGGAAACTAAATAATTAAATTCAATGAGTCTGAAAACTGAAATTAGATTCTTCCTCATGTCCGGAACATAGAAAACATTATTTAAAACTAATATCCTATCACATGAAAAATGTAAGGAAACAACTCCTACTGCAACTGCCCAAACTTTTGCTCCAGTTCCAACTCTAAAGGCAAACTCTCCTTTCTCAATCTTCTGCATTATATGAAACCCCTGCAATGAATTGCAGATATGATTAGTGGCTCCTGAGTCTACTATCCATGAATCAGTAGAATCAACCACCAGACAAGTTTCAATGTAGTATGAAAAAGATGTACCTTTCTTAACTGAGGCTAGCAACTTGGGACAATCTTTCTTCCAATGACCTTTGAGGCCACATTTGAAGCATTTCCCTTTGGGCTTTCCATCTGTACCCTTGTCCTTCTTTTTACCAGTATTGTCCTTTTTCTGGCCTTTTCCCTTATTCTGCTTCTTCTTGAACTTCTTCCCTTTCAGGTTTAGTTTAGAGGAAGACTGGAAAAAGTGAGCTTGGGCTTTGGGCTTCATGATAGCCTCTGCCGCCTGGAGTTCTTTCATTAACTCAGATAGAGTCATGTCCATCTTGCTAATATTGAAATTGAGCTTGAACTGATTGAAAGAGTCCGGCAGAGTTTCGAGAATCATATCAGTTTGACTCTCTGCATCAATCTCTGCCCCTAGAATCTCAGCTACATTGAAACAATCCATCAGCTTGAGCATATGCTCTCTGACAGGTGTTCCCTTAGCCATCCTAGTATTCATGATAGTCCTTATAGCAGCTTGCCTAGCCGGCCTGCTTTTCTCTGCGAACATCTCAGACAAGGACATCATGATTTCATAGGCTGTGTCCATTTGCTCGTGCTGTGTTTGCAACACGTTGGACATGGAAGCAAGCATGTAGCATTTAGCCATGCTATTCGCTTTCTTCCATTTCCTCTCAGCCTCTAACTGGTCATCAGTAGAATTAGCATCAATATCAGGACAGGTTTCCGACAAGACATACTTGTACTCCTCAGCAGTGAGTACTATGTCAAGATTTCTCTTCCAATCTACGTAATTAGGTCCAGTCAGTTTGTTCTCACGAAGAATGCACATCAACGGACTAAAAGAATCTTTACCCATCTCTCTCTGGATATGAAACGGTTTATAATTAGACAGGCAGTATATATGTAATATGCATATGGTGCTTGTTATAAAAGGAAAAACAAAGCACAAAACTTTTTATATTATTTAACCCTAATCATAATGTATCAGTGTTTCAACCTCCTCATAGACCCTCCATCGAAAGGATGGCCGAGCCTACAGTCACGTTGAATTAAGGTATGCTTATTTGGATTATCACTATCTGGATACACAAATCCAGTGGTAGTCCAATCACTGATTGGTTTGGCCTCATATGACAAATAACTCTTAACTCCTAGGGGGAAGTCATTACCGTCTTATGTCAAGTGTTTTACCATCGCTTATGAAATTTCCCAGAATGTCTATGAATTAAGTCCTCCGAAGGGAAGCGACTTTTATCCATTCTAGAAGTGAACTTTAATAAAGAGCTCCACCGAAGGGATGGCCGCTCCCACCAACACTTTATTGACATTCTATAGAAGTGATCTTTAGTAAAGAACTCCACCGAAGGGATGGCCGCTCCTACTAACACCTCATTACGAATATTCACATTAGTTCACCCATTAACCCATCAAAGCAGTCTTTAGTAAAGAACTCCACCGAAGGGGTGGCCGCTCCTACTAACACCTTAATGAGATAACATGAACCGAAAATGGAAGGCCGTGGGGTCTTTCCAAAAACCCCTCTCCCACTTGATTATTTATCACTAGGGTTTATACTATTTGACCTTTACATTGTTTACTCAAAAACTCTTTTAAATCTAGCAAACTTAGTTAATTAAATTTATAACTCAATGATTTAAGTCATCTTAAAAATAAATAACCTTTGCTTTAAAACATTTGAGCAAATTCCTTTAAAGAATAAAAAACCTAACTTGGGTTATGGGAACTCATAGGTAGCATCTAATTAGATTTTAGTTTAGCCTCTTTTGGAAACCAAGGGTACCAAGATAAACTAAACCCTATCCTATTTCAAACCTCAGACAAAATAGAAGGCGCTGGTCTAAGTTCAGTTTAAAACAATTTGCCAAACTAAAAGCAATCCAATTTAAAAATATGCCAATTTTAGAACCTAATGGTGGCCATGTTTCTAGGTGACAATTATAGCAATTAAATAAAGCATTCATCCATGCATTCCATATATAAGAGCAAATAAATGTATGCAATCCTTGATAGCTCCCTGCTCTTCGGACTTCTAATCCTTATTGAACTAGGACATCAAAAAATAGATCTCATCTTGCACCAAGAAGCCTTGTCTCCTCCACCACTAAGAAATCCGGTTACTTGCAACCTATCTTGCTTGAAACTTTCTTCTTTTTGCTTGTTCCAATAAATTAAATTTATACAAGCAAACCCATGAAAAAAAAAACCCCAAATTACATCGGAGATGCCTATGCCTTTTAAGAAAGCTTACATCAAGACTAGTTGGAATAAAAGTAAAGAAAGAATTACAACTTCCTATGATTGCTAAACGCGCAATCGTACACTTTCCAACTAATGAAAAAACATCCAAATCCACATAACAATCATGCGAACCATCAAGGATGCAATATATGGCTGCAAACAAAGAGGTTAGTGCATGCAAAACACTATGTGCACCATTAAAAAAATCTGGAAAATAAATTCCAGCAATGTTAATGAAACTTGCACACAACATGCATCACATAAAGAAATCTTGATATAACTTTGGTAGGGTGCCACCATGCCCATAATCAATCTAGGATTAATTAAACACAACATGGGATCATGATTTCACATGGAGTGGCTCTGATACCACTGAAAGAAACTGCGATTTAGATCTAGACATCACTAAGGAAGGACGTCCATGGCTGATTTGTAACATAACAGATTTTAAAAAATCTGATCTGGGCAGCGCCATCAGCCATATTGACCGCATAATAACTCCATGATTTCATGAACAACAAGTGTATAATTAAGAGAGATTTAAGAAGACTATTACATTGATGATGTGTAGACTTCAAATCTCTGAAATAAAAGATCCAAAGGGCTGAACTCAGACTTGCAATTAGCAAACAACTTGCTGGAATTTTCTGCAGTAGAATTGCTTTCGATCTTCTTCTCTATTTCACTTCCAAATCTGATTGGCTAAGATGGCAGGATCTTAAATTAGATTTCTAGATGGGTTTTGAGAACTTTTTTCTATGGAAAAAATCTCAGACCTGAAACTCTCTTCAATGAAGAAGAAAGAGGCCTGGACGTGTGGAATGGGGATCTCTATATGTTATGGACGTCCAAAGGGGGGGGGTTTCCTCTTTTTATAGAAATCTTTGGGATTATTTTCCTAAAAAGTTATCTCTTCTAATTCTCATAGATGTCCTAAAAGGAAAGTATAATCTAAAGATTTATTTCCTTTTAGAAACACTCCAATTAGAAAAGGAAACTAAAGAAACATCCCACAAACTTTAGCAATTAGTAATCCTAGTTGCACAACACTTACTAATTTTAGTTTCTTATTCAAAAAGGAAACTTTACTATAGGAAAACTAATCCAAAGAGGAGTCCAACCTCCCAAGTAGAGAGACCTACTCAAAGTTGGAAACCTTACCCATGGATTTCCCATTATGGACGTCCCACATAATAATGCTCACCATGGCCCACTAATAATTTATCTAGAATTAAATTCATGTATGCCATTAAAGGCCTATTTGAATTTAAACTCAAAATTATTTTTCCACTAAAATAATTCAACCATATGTCATCTAAACAACTTAGGAAACCATGCCAATCTTGGAAAGTGACTAGAGAAGGGACCAAAAGACATATTTGTCCTTGGCTCCCAAAATGACCAAAATGTCCA
The DNA here is from genome assembly GCA_012931725.1 of Litsea cubeba. Classification (NCBI taxonomy): domain Eukaryota; kingdom Viridiplantae; phylum Streptophyta; class Magnoliopsida; order Laurales; family Lauraceae; genus Litsea; species Litsea cubeba. The sequence continues at coordinate 145,914,884 of CM022944.1, read as the reverse complement.
TGCTAAACCCATAGCAACATTAAGACCATTTTAACCTTAACTCATTCCACTAAAGAGTTATGGTTGAACTTCAGGGACAAATATACAATATAATAAGCTCGTCAGAAAATGACAATTGTCTTCGACCTACTAAGTAAAATGACCTAAATGCCCCTCTATGTAACATCCATAATCAGGTCAGGTTATCAGATGTACTATCAACCTTCTTGATTACATCTAAACCTTAGAACTTCATATCCTTAACTTAATCATCATCCGGATATCATTCTCTTGGTCCAGGGTGCGACCCACAAGTTCAATATCCATATGGAACATCCATATACTAAGATCTTAGTTTTTGATGATTAATCGGATAATTCTAAGGGAACGATCATTCCATCATTAGATGGCATATATTCTTTATTGCATTTGCACGTCCCAACTGATCAAGTCCGAGTACCCAAAACACAGAGCTGTTGACCCATGAAAAGAATCTCACCATAGTGAATTAAAGCACAAGAACTTGACTTCGTCTGTTCATACACAAATGCTCAAGATTAAGAGCACTGGTCACTCAGTAGCATGAGGTGACTTGATCTCTCAGTGATAGTACTATTTTAGAGATCACACCTACAATGGTCCTGTTCAATGCATTGCATATGCACTAATGAGATAAATCCGGGAATGTCCTCCCATGACTTAGGTAAGTCACCCTGAATACAGGAGAATCTCTCACTCTAACTTATACCAAAATGAAGCGCCTAACTCCATCTTTCAGTTATGAGCAAATATGTTGTTTCCAGTGTCCATGAATCAGACTTATCTGTATGTAGGCACTACACACCTAATTCATTTACTAGAAACAATGGGCCTTACACAACCATACATATATACATGTTTAAAGAGAAAAGAGTCTTTCCATTAAATAACCAGTAAATATCCAGTAACAAAAGATGAGAGTGCAGCTAGTGGGCTTTAGGGCATACACCAATCCCAACAGGGAACCCTCTGATAGCAAAAAAAAAAAAAACCTACGAAACATTGAATAATTGTGAAACAGATTCTACGATATATGAAAGCAAGGGACCGTCAATCATGGGCTTGTGTTCACCAAATTCTCTAGACTAATATGGCTTGTTTCTTTAATGTCGATTGGGCTAGTAATTTGGATAATCGATAGTCTACTTTAGCACAATGTATTTTTCTTGGAAGCAACATATTGTTGCCAAATCTAACACTAAATCAAAATATTGCTCTTTGGCACATGTTGTAGTTGAGTCATCATGGATATTATACATTCTAAAAGATCTTCATATCCCTATGTCCATGGTTCAAAATTGCAGTATTGGTCACAATATTGACCGCCCCAAAAATTGATACGATATCGGTATTAGTAGCGGTTTGCAGTCTGTCGCAGTTGTCGCGAGGTGAATTTTGTTTAGTACAAAAGAAATTTGAAAAAAATACTCAAGAAATCCAGGATATTATAAAGGGGCATTCGGCGACGGGTCTCTGAACATCCCACTTTATGGCCTTAGATCCACAATCTTTTTCATAGTGTGATAGGTCCTTTTTCCAAATTTGAAAACCTAAAATGTCTAATTTACCATTTCCTCAAATCATATCCCATGATTAGTGGGATATGCCACTAATAATGGTCAACTACCATTTAATTGGCCATGATTAATGAAATCCCATTAATGAGATTTTTAAATAAATTCTAAAAAAATACAAAAAGATTTCAAAAAATACAAATAGATTTTAAAAGAACGAAAATAAATTTTAAAATAATGGAGAGAAATTTAAAAATACGCAAATAAACTTCAAAAGATCCAAATAAATTTCAAAATATGCAAATAAATTTTAAAAGATCCAAATAAAATTAAAAAATATTAATAAATTTCAAAAGACGCAATATAAATTTCAAAAGACTTAAATAAAAAGATAAAAATAAATTTCAAAAGATCCAAATAAATTTCAGAATATATAATAAATTTCAAAAGACGCAAATAAATTTTAAAAAAGCCAAATAAAAATTAAAAAATGTAAATAGATTTCAAAAGATGCAAATAAACTTCAAAAGATGTAAATAAAATTCTTATTTACAAATAAATTTCAAAAAAATGAAAATACATTTGCCAAAACTAAGATAAACCAATTTTTCGAATTTCAGAAACTTTTTCCAAAAATTCAATTATTTTTGCCAAGACTCAGTTAAATTTATTTCAAAAGACATAAATAAATTTGGATAGACGTGAATAAATTTGCCAAAAAACTCAGTTAAATTTGCAAGAAACAAAGAAAGATTTATTGAGAAATTCAGTTAAGTTTTCCAAAATGGAGATAAATTTTTCAGAAACTCCGATATATTTGCCAAATACTCAGATGGATTTGTTTAGAAATTAAATAAACTTATTACAGAACTCAGATAAATTTGCTAAAAACTCAGCTAGATTTGTCCAGAACTCAGATAAATTTGTTTCAGAATAAATTTGTGCAAAACTCAAATAAATTTGAAAACAACTCAAATTAAACTCAGATAAATTTGACAAATCAATGGAGGACGGAGGAGATCGGATTGATAGAGCACGGAGGAGATCAGATCAGGTCTTGAAAAGGCTGCATCATAGATCTACCGCAGATAACGAGATTGGTTGGCCACACGTAAGTCGAGAAGAGGGGTCTCATTCTGGGTCGGTCAGACCCAATTGCTCTTCTTTTTTCCTTCTGCTTCTGCTGCAGAGACAACCACCCTTGTTGCTTCTTCTTCTCTTTTCTCTTATGCGTTTTGCTGCTGCCGCTTCTGTTACATTGATCTCACACCAATTGCAACAGGAATTGTAAGGCCGCCTTGCTGCCTTTCTTCTCCGATGGAGGTGGCCACCCTATTTGCTATCCGTCGACGTGCGAATCAGTCCGGCCCAAGTCTTCCTTCTTTGGTTCCTGTAGCGAACGGTGAGGAATCCGGAGTGATGAGGAATCTGCGATTGCAGGATCTGGATCTGTTTCCTCAACGACTGGGTTCTGAGATAGATCCTGAAATGCCCCTGCTACCCTTTGTTTTACAGATCTTAGAAGAAGGAGATTATGCTGCTGTTGCTGGCTTTCAAACTCGGAGATGGATCGTTTAGCAGGAGGAGAAAGAAAAGAAAAAGTGTCATTGACGAGAATTCCACCAAGTTGAGGGTGGTATTGGACTCGGAATGAGTTGGTCATGGGTTGTCCTCCTTTGGCCTGGGCGTAGAAATTGTTCCAAGAGAAATCAGAAGCCATGGAAGCTTTTTAGCAGGATACGAAGAAAGGTCTTTTGTGGAGTGTGAACAAGAAGAGAAGAGAAGAATAAGAATAAGAAAGAAAAGGAAGAGTAGCGCTAGCCTGAACCGGAGAAGAATCCATTCACCCGTGCAGAGCAGCAAGAGAGGATTCAGGGAGCTGGTTTTTCTATTATGCAAAACCCGTCGCCTGAGAAGGAACGGACTGGTTGCGTTTCCATCGCCGGGTCGTCGCCATCGTTGCTGATATAGTGAGAGATGGCCACCACATTCGGTCTGTAGAGCTCTCTAAAGAAGTTCCTCGAAAGGGGTTCTCCAGGACAATAGAGAATGACAGAGAACCTTGCCCTAGGAACGAGGGAGAATAAAAGATTTGAAATTTTAAATTTTAAAATTTTATGCTCAAATAGTTGAAAGGGTAAATCAGTCATGTAAATATCTGATGTGGCTTTTCTAGGGACCTCTAGCCGAAATATGTCCAGCTATATGAACTATAGGCCTTAGAGGAAAAGTTGATGGACTGGAGGCCTTACAAGACCAGTATGAGTGATGGACCGCGCTCCTGCTCGGTTCTACCGAGGTCGGCGTACGTGGGAGTCCGTTTGGTTCCGACCCTTTCGTAACCGGGGGGCAAGGGCGTGCATCAACATTTCTTTTTTTTTGTGGGTGTGCCAGATTTTCTATTTTTACTTGGAATTGCAAGTGGTGATCCGGAGATCAACCTTCGCAAGTAAAAAGGAAATCAACTTCTTTCAAGTTTTCCATTGCACATATATTTAAGAAAAGAGACATTTTTCTTGATTTGCCGTGAAAGGCGATTTTTTTGGCATTTATAGCCGATTTTGGCGTTTATAGTCGATTTTTGGCGTTTATAGCCGATTTTGGCGTTTATAGCCGATTTACAATCCTTATCAACAATGAAAGACAAGAATTGTGATTTTTGTCTCTTTTGAAAAAAATACAAACTACAATGAAAAGCAAGAAAAGGAGGATCTAACTTCTCAGGAGATTGTGGGGGACTCGTTTAGATTGACGGTCGCAAGCCATATGTGGGCTTCGCCATCATCCATGCAGATGAGAACAGAGGATGCTATTGATTCGCTTGGCTTGGCTATAACCTCGGGTTTTTAGAGGACAAAGACCAAAAGGAGGTCCTATATCCAATAAAAAGCCGAGTAGACGGGCTGAAAAACCACATCTAAGCCATTGGAGGCAGGAGGAGAAGGCAAGGACCTTGGGGGGGGGGGGGTACCCCCCAAGGGACTTTTGTCACCTTGTTGCGGTGGCCGGTGTAGAACTTCCGCAGAGTTTTCTCTCTTTTTCCTTTCTCTGGATTTCTGTGCTTTTTTCTCTGATGTTTCTGATCTTCTGTGTTGTGTTCTTTCTTCTTGGAGAGCCCTCCTATTTATAGGCTTTTAGGTAGCCTTTTAGGTGGGTTTATGGGCTTTTATTGTCATTAAGCCGCATAATGGGAGGAGTTACAAAATTGAATTGTTTATTTTGTAACTCCTTTTTCTTGGCTTCTGATTGGCCGGAGGAGATTGAGGGCGTTTAATCGCCTTTAATCGCCATGATGGGAGGAGTTTCATGGGTTAAATGCCATGAATCTCTTGACTTGTAACTCCCGAATGCTTGCTTCTGATTGGGCCGTCCAAAGAAATGGATTAATGACTGTAATAAAGTTAGTCAATTAATCGCATTAAGTGGTCGCCGAGCAGCTGAAGAGTCGCGGGCCGTGCCACGTCTTTTGAGATTCTTCTGTTGATGATCATCGATGGATCTTCATGTAGATCGACATCAGATGATCATGTAATTTCAGGTGTTTGTTGCCAACAGCGGGTCGGTGCCATCTGTCCTGTCGATTTCTCGATCGGTCGGGTGGAAAGCACACTTTTTTTTGGTTGACCGGGTGGCGATCAATATTTTCTTCGATACTCTTGATGATTTACCCATGTTTTGGACGGATGTCAGAGGACTTGGTGTCTCAAAAGCATGAATTTTGGAAAGTACCAGAGGCTGGGCCCTTCGAATCGCGAAAAAACGGCGAAAACCGGGGTTTCCGGGACTTTCCTGGCGACCCCGGGGTCCAAGGTCGCCGGCGACCCTGGCCCAGGGTCGCAGGGGTCTGCGACCCTGGGGGGTTTTCCCTCTTTCGTGTCCCGTTTTGCGTCCGTTTTTGCTTTTTTCTGATTCTTTTTTCTTCTATACTTTTCCTTGACATTTTGACCATTTATTGGCCTGATTTCTTTGTAGGAAACCTGATGAGAATCCTTGCATTTTATTTTGCAAAGTTTCCAATTTCCTGAGAAAGCCGAAGACTTTGTCGCGCAGAGTTGCCGATTTCCCGTCAGAAGCTGAAACTGGATCAAACGATGTCGGAATGACCTGAAATTTGGTGTGAAGCCTCCTGAGCAATAAATAAGACCAACCATAGGCTTTTGTTTGAGTTTTGAAGCCGTTTGGGGTCCTATCACCTGTAGACTTGCTTTTTGTCGCGATGAAGATGTCGCGGTTTGATGTGTGGTCAATCGATGTCCGATTGACTTGAAATTTGACAGGGAACCTATTGGAGTCATTTTAAGATGATCCATAGGTTCTGTCTTGGAAACCATGGTCCCGGAGAGCTTTTGTCGCCGAGAGCTCCTTTTCGGCTGTCGGAGAAGCGAAGTTAGGCCAAATGATTTTGAAATGGCCCGAAACTTCTTGTGTACTCCTCTTTTGGCTGTCTGGAAGAATCTTGCAGTTTTTGTTTGATTCTGACAAGATTTGATTTTTGGAAGCAGCATTGCCTATTTATGGCAGGTTGCGACTTCATGTAGCTCTTTGGATCTTGATGAGGCAAAGTGACATTTTTGGTGTCAACAAATGCCCCCTCGAGGTACAGCGGCGAGTTGCTTAACTTTTGTAGTCGATGTGCCTCGAAGAGATTTTTTTGAAGGAGAGCCTGTGACTTGACCAAGAGTCTTTGAGCAGTCTTTCTTTTTGGTATTTGTAGCCTTTTGAGCTTCCAGGGAATTTTATGGTAGTGAAAAGGATCACGTACCATCTCGAGGCAAAGTTTTGAAGATGACATCAGGGATGCGGATTTGGGTTTTGACCTTGTGACCTAACAGGCTATATGTGGCAGGTTAGGGGGTCGGGTTTGGTTTTGATCGTGTGACCCAACAAGCTGTATGTGGAATGTTGGGGGATCAATTTTGGTTTTGATCTTGTGACCTAACAGGCTGTATGTGGCAAGTTAGGGGATCAGGTTTTGGTTTTTGGTTTTGGTCTTGTGACCTAACAGGCTGTATGTGGCAAGTTAGGGGACCAGGATTTTTGTGGAATGTCAATTTCAAGATTTTGGCTCAATTTGGTAGATGAGGTTGGATGGTTTGATTTTTGGAAGCTCATGGGGCTTGGAATTTTCTTTTGTATGGTCCAATCAACTCAAAAGAGGCATGGAACCATTTTTGTATGCTCTTGGTAAGAGGGATTTCTCTTTGACTAAAAGCCCAAAATTTTTCTTTTTTTTTTTTTGTGTGCCTAGGTGGTCAAACCTGGCTCATATGGGCTAACCCATGGGACCTTAAGCTTTTGAAATGGCTTAGATCTCATATGGTGTCATTTTTGTAAAGAATATCCAAAAATATCTCATTTGGATAGAGAATATCTAAGAATATCTTTACTTGGAGAGAATCTCTCATGATCCCTTTATTTTTGGGATAGAATATCTCAAGATATCTTTCTTTTGGGAAAGAATCCGTCATAGATTGATTTTTGGGAGAAAATCTCTCATTGATTTCTTTTTGGGAGAGAATCCCTCAAGATCCCTTTATTTTGGGATAGGATATCTCAAGATATCTTTCTTTTGGGAAAGAATCCGTCATAGATTGATTTTTGGGAGAAAATCTCTCATTGATTTCTTTTTGGGAGAGAATCCCTCAAGATATCTTTCTTTTGGGAAAGAATCTTTCTAATCTCTTTCTTTTGGTAAGGTTACTAATTAGTAACACTTACCTCTTTCTTCTTTCCTTCTTTGGTTTGCTCTCCTCTATAAAAGCAAAGAGAAGGTTGGATCTCTTGCTCTTATTACTTTCTTTTGCAATAATCTCAAGAGGGCTTCAAGACCAAGAGCTTTTCTTCTTCAAGATCTTCAAGAGTTTTCTTCTTCTTCTCCATCAATGGCTTCAAGTAAGTTCCTTTTCAAGAAAACTCCATTGTAAAAAAAAAGTTCTTCTTTCTCTTTTTTTTGTTTCTTTCTTTTCTTTTCTTCCTTTTTTTTTTTCTTTTTTTCACGTGATTGCCTCCCTTTTTTTTTACACGTTTTTTTTTTTTTTTTGCTTTCTTTTCTTTTTTTTTTATGTTTGTTTTTTTTTTGTGTGGGCCGTACGGACAGATCCGTACGGATCTGGCCGTACGGCCACGTGGCCTGTGGGCCACGGCCTGTGGGCCAGCCCGTTTTTTTTTTCTTTTTCTTTTTTTTTCTTTCCCTCCCCCTTTTTTTTTTGAGAGAGTTTCGTTTCTTTTTTTTTTGTTTTCTTTCTCCTCCCCTTTTTTTAGAGAAAGTTTCTTTTCTTTTTTTTTTGCTCATCATGATAATGCATTTTTTTCGCAAATCTAGATGTTCATGCATGCCTTTAATTTGTAAATTAAATTTGTAGCATGATGTGATTGCATACCTGAAAGTTTTTGCAAATTTGGGAACTTGGAGCTCGCAGTGATGTTGAGCCCTTCCTGATTTTGCGGAGACTTTTAGGTTTCGAAAGTTTGGAGTTTCGGAGCTCGCAGCGATGTTGAGCCCATCTTCAAGCTTTCTATTTCTTTCGGGATAGTTCCTTTTCTTCGGAATTGCCCCGTCATCATGTCAAAATTTCGCCAGATTTTTTTTAGCGAGATTCTGTCATTTTGATGTTTGATCTTTTTCTTTTCCATCCTTTTCAGGTGGTTCCTCCAGAGCGAACAAGGGTAAAGAGCCTGCTACAAGCGTACCTCGTCGATCTTCTAGATCTTCTAATCCGGCCGTTCAGCAGGCTTTTGAGAAGGTCCAGTATGTTGAGAGAAATCTGGAAGAGTGCGACTCCCTCAACAGAGATGAGATGAGGCAGCGACTGATCACTCTCAAGGGAGAGGAATTCTATAAGATCATGGTAAGCAGTCGTCCATGGGTGATGGAAGATCAGAGCGTTTTGCCCAAGCCTACCTTCTTCTTTGGTGATGCAGTCCCTGATGACATGATATACCAGAGGAGATGTTTTCAGTTTTCCTTCACAGCAGATGGTGAGAAGAAGACTGTTGCTACCCGGTCGATGTTTGATCGCACCGTCTCGATTCTGAGCCTTGCCCCCACGTGCCCTAAGAGGGAAGATCCTCCAAGTTGGGTGAGAAGGACAAATGTAATCAAGACCGGGGTTTTTGTTGGCGGTTCTCCTGGATATACGGAGAGGTCGCCTGTTGACAGGGACTTGTTGATGCCATCAAGCGGCTACCAGGGCTCTGATTATCCGTCGGTCGATTTTAGACCGGTGGGCCTTGGTATTTTCAGCGGTGACGGCAGCAATTGGATCAAGCCTTTTCGACTTCGAGGTCGTTTCAATGCTGACTCCGAGTGGAAGTCGTGGACTGATCGCGTCCTGCTGATTGGTGGCGCCGTTTTGAAGGAAGCCGGGATTTTTGATGCGGTCCGTGCCTTTAGGGAGACCGTGATCTTTTCCGACGAGGCCTTCATGGCTATGCTGGAGTCATTTCTCCCACAAACCAATACCTTCGTTGTGACGAATGGTGAGATTGGTTTTTCTTTGAAGGAGCTGAGCGCTATTACCGGATCGCCCATCCTCGGCAAACTCTATGAGGAGTTTATGCCGATTGACAGCGTCCTCGAGGGGCAGTCTGAGGAGTTCAGGCTTCTATACTTTCAGCTCGTCGCCTTCTATGATTTTTTGAAGGAGAAGGGGGGTTCGAAAGTTAGATCCAGCAGTTGGAAGAGTTTTTGCTCTTCATTCCCCAACTTTTTTGATAGTAGGGAGCCTTCTGATAGCATGACCCAGGAAGCTGGAGCTCAGGATCCAAAGAAGATCTTGGTCATGCAAGAAGAGTTGAGAGATTTCTGTGCAAGTACAAACGCCATATGTCCTGACATTGCATTGCGGAGAGATCTCGCTGTTTACCTCACTTATTGGCTTGGTGAGGCTGTTTTTGCTGGAGGAGATGGAACGCACATCAGGCCGCATTGCATTTTCCCGGCTTGTCAGATGGCGTTTGGAGAGCAGCTTGCTTTGGTGCCAGCTCTTTACTCCTACCTGTGTACCGAACTGCAGGCTGCTGCTTTTCTAGTTCGGCTTGGGCTTCCCATGAATAGGGTATTTTCAGCCCATATCTTTTATTCATGGTATGTATACCACTGTCCTGGCTTCCATCGGCTGGGTGCTGCTCAGGATGATGATCCTCTGATGATCCGACTGGCTAAGGGCAAAGCCGTGTCCGAATCACTTTTGTTCGCCCGCATGAGGATCCGACGGTTCAGGGACGTCGAGATGGGGCAATCTTCAGTAAAGCTTTCTCCGGAGTTGCGGAAGAAGGCTTTTGATTTTGGTGCCTCCCGAGACTCTACCAGGGCGGGGTCGGGAAGGCATTATTCCTTGACAAATGCAGAGAGAGAGTGGCTTTTCAGCATACGTGTCGGCACGATGGTGTACCGTAGACATCTTTTCGTCGACATCCAGCCGTATGTACCCTCTCGCTTTGCTTTGCAGCTGGGCTTTTCTCAAGGCGGTGTTGGAGCGCCTTCAAGTATGGTGAAGCGCTTTGGAGGCTTACAGGACGGGAGAAATGCATGGGCTTTCTATAGTGCTGAAGACACTACAGCCATGATTTCTTATCCTGTGTTGCTGACTTCCCGGACTGCCGGCTTTGCGAAGTGGTTCGCGGAGAGCTTCTCGGCATATCGGGGACTTTCCAGGAAGGAGCTTGATGTGAAGCTGGCATCTGGAAAGGGCCTTGGGAAGTCGGATGGCATCCGGCGAGAGGAAGTTTGGGCCTTCCTTTCTGGAGAGAAGCACAAGATAGGCTTTCTCGGTGACCAGGGCGTCATCGGTTCTGAAGCTGTTCGAGAAATACCTGACGAGGCTTTGGAGCAGCTAGAACAGGAGGAAGCCGAACTTGGCGCTTGGATGCAGGCGGCACAGAGGCAAGCTTCCGTGGAGTCTACTGGCAAGAGCAGACCATCCAGTGATGAGTCAAGTGGGAAACCTGACTCTGACGGCGGGGCAGGTTCCTCGAAGAAGCGAGCCCGCAGAAGTAAGAGGAGGAGGAGTCATCATAGTAGCAAGGGGCAGCATGAGGACTCTCCTAACTTGGAAGTTCCTCTTACTATCAATGAGGATGTGCCAGTGGATGCTGACGAGCCTCCGGAGAAGAGAAGCCGAGAAGAAGAGACCGTCGGTGAAGGTATGATTCTTCATTTTTCTCTTTCCATTTCTTTTCATGGGATTTTTTCCATGTTATGATTTGCTTCTTGTTTCTGCTTTTCTTCTTCTTTTTTTTTTTTAGCAGAGGAAGACTTGGTGATGCCTGAGGTCCCAACCGATGAGGTGGTGATGGATCCTATTGAGGCACCTGAAGAAGAACCGAGGGACTCTGGAGTAGATCCAGAATCTCCAATTGGTACGACTTCTTTTGCTCTCTTTTTTTTTTGTTTGTGACTCGGTTTGCTAACACATTTTTTTTTGTCAGCTGACTTGCCACAGGGTTCTGATGACTTTGAACCATCGATGGACGCAAATGTTGATGATGCTTTCGATGAGTTCATGGAGGAAGAAAGTGTTCCGCCAGTCGTCGAAGAAGGTATTTTGTAGTTATAACTCTGATAATGATTTTCAAACAGGGTCATACTCATACCTTTTTGTGTTTCCTTTGCAGGTTTTGAAGTGGCAGAGGAGGATCCGTCGCTTCCAGAGCAAGAGATGCCAGAGGTTGATCCAGAGGTAGAGATTCCTGGGACCAGCTCTGACAATATTGAGGAGATTCCTCGCGCTGAGATTCCTTCCCGAGCAGGAGCAGCTTCAGCTGGAAAGAGTTCTTTTGTTACTCTTTCAACAGATGATGACATGAGTAGCCGACCAACGGAGTTGGGCGAATCCTCAGCTGGGCCATCTCTTCTTTTTGCGAAGAAGGTGATGGTGCGAGTTGTGAGCTCTTGGATTGAGACTCTCTTTTCTGGGCACTTGGAAGTCGGATTTGGCATGATCCAGCATGTGCAGGAGATTCTCAGCGATGCTGAAGAGGCTGGTCTGGATGTCACAGGTGCCAGGGCGATCGTTGATAGGATCATTGCACTGGGTGACAAGTGGTTTGAGACCGTGAGTTTGGCTGATGACCAGTTCTTCAAGGAGATGTTCCTGGACCCTGCTGATAAGGCTAAGTCTGACCTGGATGAGGCTACAGAAAGCAGGAAGCTGGCAGTCCGAAAGAGGAACTTAGAAGAGATAGCCATCATCAGGCTGACACATGACCTCAACATCCTTGACAGGGAGGTCGATGAGGCCAGGAAACGTCTTGAGCATTTGCAGGCACAAGTCGCTGCCAAGTGGACTGCCATAATAGAAGCTCGCGACAGGGAGAGTGCCCTGATTCACCAGGTTGCAGATGCTGAACGGGTTCTCAAAAGGAAGTCTGATGAGGATGAACAATGGCAAACTGCTCGAGGTAAGCTTCCTGGTGTGAGAGAAGGGGTACAGCCCACTCCAGCATCTCATGGCAAGTTCCTGAAGAAGCGTGCCTTGGAATCCTTGACGGCTGAGGCTAAAAGTTTGCTTGGGGAGCTGAACTCTTGGCTGGAGACCATTTTTGATTGAGCTCCTGTATACAGAAACCATCCTTCTTTCTTTTTTTTTGGTACCACTTGTATTTTTTTGGTACTTATTTTTTTTGTAGTGCTTGTGAACACTTTCTTTTTTTTTTTGGTACCACATGTATTTTTTTGGTACTCTTTTCCTTTTTTTTTGTTATTATTATTTTTTTTGTAGTGCTTGTGAACACTTTCTTTTTTTTTGTTATCCCTACGCTCACTTGAATCTTTTTGTGATAAAAGTAATTGCTAAATGGGATGCTCTCTTTTTTTTTTTGTTATCCCTACGCTCACTTGAATCTTTTTGTGATAAAAGTAATTGCTAAATGGGATTTGATCAAAAGGTTGTCATTTTGTGAAAATCTTTTGTCAAGTGATTGTTTTGGCATGAAAGCCAGGTTTTTGTTTGTGGCGTGGAAGCCAATTTTGGCATGAGAGCCAGCTTTTCTTGTGGCATTGATAGCCGATTTTTTTTTTTTTTGTTTGTGGCATCTATAGCCAATTTTGGTGGCATTGATAGCCGGTTTGTTTTGTGGCATCTATAGCCGGTTTTTGGTGGCATTGATAGCCTGTTTTGTTTTGGTGGCATTGATAGCCATTTTTTTTTTTGAAATCCAAGTTTTTTGTTTGTGTGGCATTGATAGCCGGTTTTGTTTTTGGTGGCATTGATAGCCGGTTTGTGGCATTTATAGCCGGTTTGTGGCATTTATAGCCTGTTTTGATGGCATTTATAGCCGGTTTGGTTTTCAAAAAATGCAAGTATCGACTAAAAGTCGCCTCCCTGCTGAATGTTCTTGCAAGTATCGATGGAACGTCGCATCCTTGCTCATTCGGTTGCGAGTATCGATGGAATGTCGCATCCTCGCGGATTTGGGTGCAAGTATCGATGGAATGTCGCATCCTTGCTTTTCAAAAATTTTGGTTTTGCGGGTACTGACTTGATGTCGTTTCCCCACGATTTTTGAAATTTGTGGTTTTCTCGAACCTTTGGGTTATGGATATCAACTGAAATGTTGCGTCTCCATGGTTTTTTTTTTTTTTTGAAATTTGGGTTGTGGATATCAACTGAAATGTTGCATCTCCACAGTTTTGGATTTTGCAAGTATCGACGAAATGTCGCTTCCCTGCGATTTTGGAAGTGTCGAACGTGGTTTGCTTGCTTCCGATTTGTGCAAGTATCGACTAAGCGTCGCTTCCTCGCGGTTTTTGAAAAACCATTTTTTTGTTTAAAGACACGAGGGTCATGAGTTTTGACCTAAAACCATTTTGACGGTAAAAGGCAGGGTGGACTAGGGTGGAAATCCCTGAATCCGGATTTTGTTTCAAACCATGAATTTTGGGTTCAAAGGTTGAAAATTTTGGTCAAGTTAGGGAAAGGTTCCTAAACTTGGATATATTTTTTTTTGAACAATGAAACGATGAAAGTAAGCATTGTTTTAGATTTCTAGAAATTTCAACATTTGATATGAAAATTCTAAAAAAAGGGTGGGTTTAGCGAGCGTGTACCTGGAAACCGGTTTTGGCCATACAGGCATTGCTCTTACCCAGTTGGGTAAGTCTTCAAGGGTAGTACCGCTTTAAGAACTTGCCATTGATGGGCAGCATACATCTGTCACCTTCCATGTTTAGGAGTGTGTATGCGCCATTGGAGAAAACTTTGTCGATGACGTAGGGTCCCTCCCATTTCGGCTCAAATTTGCCTTTGGACTTGTGAGCGAAGACCATTGATCTTTTTACCGCAAGAACCAAGTCATTCTTTTTGTAGGCGCGTTGCCTGACCTTTTTATCGAAAGATCCTGCCATACGTGCTTGGTAAAGTTCAATGCTTTGTTGAGCTTCGAGCCGTCTCTCATCGAGATTGTCCAGCTCATGGAGCCGCAATTTGACATTGCTTTCTTGAGTCATGTCATTTTGCAAGGATACCCTCAAGGAAGGAGTTTGTACTTCCAAGGGCACGACAGCTTCGCATCCATAGACCAAGGAGAATGGTGTGCTATGGGTTGGTCCTCGAACGGTGGTTCGATAGGCCCACAAAGCTTCAGACATTTTGTCGCTCCAGTCTCTTTTGTGATTAGAGACCATTTTTTTTGAGGATTTTGCAGAGTGTCTTGTTGAAAGCTTCTGCTAACCCGTTTGCTGCCGGATTGTATGGAGTCGAAGGACAGCTTTGAATTTTGTATTTGTCGCAGAACCTGTAGAATCGATGATCCCGGAACTGTGGTCCGTTATCATGGACGAATCTTTTGGGTATACCGAAACGACAAATGATGTTGGTGCGTAGGAACTGAAGGACTGATGAGGTCTTCATTTCGTTAAACGCAAATGCTTCTGACCACTTGGAGAAGTAATCCGTAGCGGCGAAGATGAAGCGATGACCTTTGCTTGAAGGGGGAGAAATAGGACCTATAATGTCCATCCCCCAGGCTTCGAAAGGCCATGAGATCGCTGTAGGATGTAGCCATTCTGGAGGCATGTGAATGTAATCTCCATGAACTTGGCATTGTTGGCAGCGCTTAGCAAATTGCATTGCGTCAGCTACCATGGTAGGCCAGTAATATCCTAACCTTTTTATCTGATCATAGAGCTTAGGTCCAGCCTGATGAGCTCCGCAAAGACCAGCATGAACTTCTTTGAGTGTTTCTTTAGCCTCTTGTTGTGACAAGCAGCGTAGAAGTACTCCGTTGAAGGATTTCCTGTAAAGGATTTTTGAAGGAATATCCAAATGGAAGCTTGGGGTTCGCCTTTGGATGCTTACCCGTTCTTTTGGATCTTCAGGTAGGATTCCGAACATAATGTAATCAATGAACGGATCCCTCCAGTCGCCAATTGAAGTTTGAAGGATTGAAATCCGACTTCCGACCACTTGGTGGCATTCAGCAACTGCTTGGTGTGTGTTAAGAGGAGGAAGGATTCTCCTTTCGCACACTGTGATTTGCATGTTTTCCCCTTCCTGGATTGCCATGGATGCGGCAAGTCCGGCTAGGGCATCTGCACGTATATTTTCACCTCTACGAATGTGGGTGATGTGACAGATGTCAAACTTTTGCAGAAGTGATTGTGCCTTGTTGTAGTAGGGCAGCAAATCTGGCTTCCTGACTTCAAATTTCTGATTCATCTGGTTGACGATCAGTTGAGAGTCTCCAAAGACTTCCAGCATAGTGATACCGGATTCGATGGCGAGTTCCAATCCTAAGATCAGAGCTTGATATTCAGCTGCATTGTTTGTGCATGGTTCCAGTAGCGAGAAAGCGTGTGGAATCATGTATTTGTCGGGGCTAACAAAGAGGATGCCAACTCCCGAGATCAGCTGTCTTTTTTCATTTGTCCTGGTTGCACCGTCAAAGTACATGTCCCAGGAGGCACTTTGTGAGAACGTCTCCACATTGTAGACTGGTTCGTCTAGGAGATCATCTCTGAGTGGAGAATCTTTAGGCAATGGAGCTCTGCGAGAAAGTCTGCTAGAGCTTGCCCTTTGATTGCTTTTTGTGGTACATACCTAATATCAAATTGTGACAGAAGGATGGACCATTTTGCCAGTCGAGCATTGAGAGAACCTGCCTTTGTGACAAGGACCTTCAAGAGGTTGACCCTCGAGACCAGGTAGACTGTGTTGGAAAGCAAGTAGTGACGCAGCTTTTGTACGGCGAACATCACTGCAAGACATTCTTTTTCGACTGGAGAGTAGCGATGCTCTGCACCTACTAGCATGCGGCTGAGGTAATATAGAGCAGCTTCTTTTCTTTGATCATTTTCTTGCGCAAGCAGAGCTCCCAGAGAGTGATCAAGGGCTCTTGTGTACAAGATGAATGGTTTTCCAGTGGTAGGAGCAGCTAACACTGGAGGTTTTGTCAGGTATGACTTGATGTCTTGGAAAGCAGCTTCACAGTCAGCATTCCCAGACAAAGTTTACACCCTTTTTCATCAACCGGGAGAATGGACGGCATTTCCCCGAAAGATTGGAGATGAACCGTCTGATGTAGGCCAATCTCCCTTGAAGCCCTTTGAGTTCTCTCAAGGTTCTTGGAGAGGGCATTTCTAGAATGGCTTTGACTTTTATGGGGTCAAGCTCTATTCCATCTTTCCGAACTAAGAATCCGAGGAACTTACCCGACGAGACGCCGAAGAAGCATTTCAATAGATTCATTCGCAGTTTGTGTTTGCGAAGCCGGAGGAAGACTTCTCGAAGGTTTTCGAGATGATCTTCTTTTCTTTTGCTTTTGACGGCGAGGTCATCAACGTAACATTCAACCGTCCTTGTGCTGCATATCTTGGAATATTTTCATCATAGCCCTCTGATATGTGGCACCAGCATTCTTCAAACCGAATGGCATGACAGTGTAGCAACTACACGCCAAATGGGGTTCGAAAGGATGTATGTTTTTCATCCTCAGGATGCATCTTTATCTGATTGTAGCCAGAGAAACCATCCCATGAATGTCATTCGCTCGAATCCACAGGTATTATCAATCATTACCTCTGGTATGGGGAGCGGAAATTCATCTTTGGGCATGAGCCATTCAGGTCTCTATAGTCAATACAGACCCTGATCTGCCCATTTTTCTTTGTCACGGGGACAATGTTGGCCAACCATTCAGGATGTTGTTCCTCACGGATGAAGCCGACGCTTTTGAGTTTTTGAACTTCTTGTTCAATTTTATCCATCACATCTGGACGGAATCTTCTTTGGCCTTGCTTGACAGGCTTGATGTCTTTTTGAAGATTGAGTTTGTGACATGCATTTTGGGGTCTAAGCCTGGCATTTCAGCGTAAAACCATGCAAAGCAATCAACGAACTCACGAAGAAAAGCGATATCCTCGGGTAACTCATCAATCCTTTATATTCTTGCTTATGAATACAGGACGTGGGTTATCTGGTGTTCCCAAGTCTATCTTTTGAAACAGGATCTTCTGTTGGAAGGTTTGAAGGTGTTTCCTCCACAATATTTTCGGAGGCTTCCAGCTCAACGAAACCTTCTGGGGTTTCAAGGGCATTTCCAAGACCAAAGTTTTGTTCCTTTCCACGGGTCTTCTTGATCGTAATTTTCCCAAGGCTTGCTATGAGATGATCCCAATAGCCTGTTGAAACCGAGTCGAAGTAGGCTACTTCTTTTGGAGATGAGGGTTCTTCTGGGTCAGAAGTCCACACGTCTGTGCCATCGGACAACTCCTCTTCATTTTCGGAGAAATCGTGCCAATTGGATGAGCTTCCTGGATCTTTGTCAGGTGACTCATCAAAGAATATCCAGGGAGATCGATGTCTTCATGGATTGAGATGTTGAGGCTTGGTCAGTATATTGACTTTTAAGCCTTTGTGTCAACTGTCTCAAGGGGAGTGTCAGGATCATACCCTAACCCGTGTGAAGACTTTCTACATAGCCGTAGAGTCTCCAATCTTCCTGGCTTTTGG
>CM022944.1:145830906-145897302 GCA_012931725.1 Litsea cubeba | reverse complement strand
ACACAAAAAGGTATGAAATGACCCTGTTTGAAATCATTATCAGAGTTATAACTACAAAATACCTTCTTCGACGACTGGTGAACACTTTCCTCCTCCATGAACTCATCGAAAGCATCACATTGCGTCCATCGATGGTTCAAAGTCATCAGAACCCTGTGGCAAGTCAGCTGACAAAAAAAAAATGTGTTAGCAAGCCAAGTCATAAACAAAAAAAAAATAGAGAGCAAAAAAACTCGTTACCATTGGAGATTCTGGATTTACTCCAGAGCCCGTCGGTTTCTAGGTGCCTCGACAGGATCCATCACCACCTCATCGGTTGGGACCTCTGGCATCACCAAGTCTTCCTCTGCTAAAAAAAAAAAAGAAAAGCAGAAACAAGAAGCAAATCATAACATGGAAAAATCCCATGAAAAGAAATGGAAAGAGAAAAAGGAAGGAATCATACCCTTCACCGACGGTCTCTTCTTCTCGGCTTCTCTTCCTCTGGAGGCTCGTCAGCATCCACTGGCACATCCTCATTGATAGTAAGAGGAACTTCCAAGTTAGGAGAGTCCTCATGCTGCCCCTTGCTACTATGATGACTCCTCCTCCTCTTACTCCTGCGGGCTCGCTTTTTAGAGGAACCTGCCCCGCTGTCAGAGTCAGGTTTGCCACTCGACTCATCACTGGATGGTCTGCTCTTGCCAGTAGACTCCACGGAAGCTTGCCTCTGTGCCGCTTGCATCCAAGCGCCAAGTTCGGCTTCCTCCTGTTCTAGCTGCTCCAAAGCCTCGTCAGGTATTTCTCGAACAGCTTCAGAACCGATGACGCCCTGGTCACCGAGAAAGCCTATCTTGTGCTTCTCTCCAGAAAGGAAGGCCCAAACTTCCTCTCGCCGGATGCCATCCGACTTTCCAAGGCCTTTTCCAGATGCCAGCTTCACATCAAGCTCCTTCCTGGAAAGTCCCCGATATGCCGAGAAGCTCTCCGCGAACCACTTCGCAAAGCCGGCAGTCCGGGAAGTCAGCAACACAGGATAAGAAATCATGGCTGTAGTGTCTTCAGCACTATAGAAAGCCCATGCATTTCTCCCATCCTGTAAGCCTCCAAAGCGCTTCACCATACTTGAAGGCGCTCCAACAACGCCTTGAGAAAAGCCCAGCTGCAAAGCAAAGCGAGAAGGTACATACGGCTGGATGTCAACGAAAAGATGTCTACGGTACACCATCGTGCCGACACGTATGCTGAAAAGCCACTCTCTCTCTGCATTTGTCAAGGAATAATGCCTTCCCGACCCCGCCCTGGTAGAGTCTCGGGAGGCACCAAAATCAAAAGCCTTCTTCCGCAACTCCGGAGAAAGCTTTACTGAAGATTGCCCCATCTCGACGTCCCTGAACCGTCGGATCCTCATGCGGGCAAACAAAAGTGATTCGGACACGGCTTTGCCCTTAGCCAGTCGAATCATCAGAGGATCATCATCCTGTGCAGCACCCAGCCGATGGAAGCCAGGACAGTGGTATACATACCATGAATAAAAGATATGGGCTGAAAATACCCTATTCATGGGAAGCCCAAGCCGAACCAGAAAAGCAGCAGCCTGCAGTTCGGTACACAGGTAGGAGTAAAGAGCTGGCACCAAAGCAAGATGCTCTCCAAACGCCATCTGACAAGCCGGGAAAATACAATGCGGCCTGATGTGCGTTCCATCTCCTCCAGCAAATACAGCCTCACCAAGCCAATAAGTGAGGTAAACAGCGAGATCTCTCCGCAGTGCAATGTCAGGACATATGACGTTTGTACTTGCACAGAAATTTCTCAACTCTTCTTGCATGGCCAAGATCTTCCTTGGATCCTGAGCTCCGGCTTCCTGGGTCACGCTATCAGAAGACTCCCTACTATCAAAAAAGTTGGGGAATGAAAAGCAAAAACTCTTCCAACTGCTGGATCTAACTTTCGAACCCCCCTTCTCCTTTAAAAAATCATAGAAGGCGACGAGCTGAAAGTATAAAAGCCTGAACTCCTCAGACTACCCCAAAAGGACGCTGTCAATCGGCATAAACTCCTCATAGAGTTTGCCGAGGATGGGCAATCCGGTAATAGCGCTCAGCTCCTTCAAAGAAAAAACCAATCTCACCATTCGTCACAACGAAGGTATTGGTTTGTGGGAGAAATGACTCCAGCATAGCCATGAAGGCCTCGTCGGAAAAGATCACGGTCTCCCTAAAGGCGCGGACCGCATCAAAAATCCCGGCTTCCTTCAAAACGGCGCCACCAATCAGCAGGACGCGATCAGTCCACGACTTCCACTCGGAGTCAGCATTGAAGCGGCCGCGAAGTCGGAAAGGCTTGATCCAATTGCTGCCGTCACCACTGAAAATACCAAGGCCCACCGGTCTCAAATCGACCGACGGATAATCAGAGCCCTGGTAGCCGCTGGATGGCATCAACAGGTCCATGTCAACAGGCGACCTCTCCGTATATCCAGGAGAACCGCCGACAAAAACCCCGGTCTTGATTACATTTGTCCTTCTCGCCCAGCTTGGAGGATCTTCCCTCTTAGGGCACGTGGGGGCAAGGCTCAGAATCGAGACGGTGCGATCAAACATCGACCGGGTAGTAACAGTCTTCTTCTCACCATCTGCTGTGAAGGAAAACTGAAAACATCTCCTCTGGTATGTAATGTCATCAGGGACTGCATCACCAAAGAAGAAGGTAGGCTTGGGAAAAACGCTCTGATCTTCCATCACCCATGGACGACTGCTTACCATGATCTTATAGAATTCCTCTCCCTTGAGAGTGATCAGTCGCTGCCTCATCTCATCTCTGTTGAAGGAGTCGCACTCTTCCAGATTTCTCTCAACATACTGGACCTTCTCAAAAGCCTGCTGAACAGCCGGATTAGAAGATCTAGAAGATCGACGAGGTACGCTTGTAGCAGGCTCTTTACCCTTGTTCGCTCTGGAGGAACCACCTGAAAAGGATGGAAAAGAAAAAGATCAAACATCAAAATGACAGAATCTCGCTAAAAAAAATCTGGCGAAATTTTGACATGATGACGGGGCAATTCCGAAGAAAAGGAACTATCTCGAAAGAAATAGAAAGCTTGAAGATGGGCTCAACATCGCTGCGAGCTCCGAAACTCCAAACTTTCGAAACCTAAAAGTCTCCGCAAAATCAGGAAGGGCTCAACATCACTGCGAGCTCCAAATTCCCAAATTTGCGAAAACTTTCAGGTATGCTATCACATCATGCTACAAATTTAATTTACAAATTGAATACATGCATGAACATCTTGGTTTGCAAAAAAAAAAATGCATTATCATGATGAGCAAAAAAAAAAAGAAAAAGAAAAGAAACTTTCTCTAAAAAAAAAAGAGGGGAAAGAAACAAAAAAAAGAAAGAAAAGAAACTCTCTCAAAAAAAAAGGGGAGGGAAAAAAAAAGAAGAAAAAAAAGAGGGCTGGCCCACAGGCCACGTGGCCGTACGGCCAGATCCGTACGGATCTGTCCGTACGGCCCACACAAAGAAAAGAAAGCAAAAAAAAAAAAAAACCGTGTGAAAAAAAAAGGAGGCAAACACGTGGAAAAAAAAAAGAGGAAAAGAAAAGAAAGAAAAAAAAAAGAAAGAAGAACTTTATTTTTCCTACAATGGAGTTTTCTTGAAGAAGGAGAACTTACTTGAAGCCATTGATGGAGAAGAAGAAGAAAACTCTTGAAGATCTTGAAGAAGAAAAAGCTCTTGGTCTTGAAGCCCTCTTGAGATTATTGCAAAAGAAAGTAATAAGAGCAAGAGATCCAACCTTCTCCTTGCTTTTATAGAGGAGAGCAAACCAAAGAAGGAAAGAAGAAAGAGGTAAGTGTTACTAACTAGTAACCTTACCAAAAGAAAGAAATTAGAAAGATTCTTTCCCAAAAGAAAGATATCTTGAGGGATTCTCTCCCAAAAAGAAATCAATGAGAGATTTTCTCCTAAAAGATATAATCTATGACGGATTCTTTCCCAAAAGAAAGATATCTTGAGATATTCTATCCCAAAAATAAAGGGATCATGAGAGATTCTCTCCAAGTAAAGATATTCTTAGATATTCTCTATCCAAATGAGATATTTTTGGATATTCTATACAAAAATGACACCATATGAGATCTAAGCCATTTCAAAAGCTTAAGGTCCCATGGGTTAGCCCATATGAGCCAGGTTTGACCACCTAGGCACAAAAAAAAAAAAAAAAAAAGAAGAAAAATTTTGGGCTTTTAGTCAAAGAGAAATCCCTCTTACCAAGAGCATACAAAAATGGTTCATGCCTCTTTTGAGTTGATTGGACCATACAAAAGAAAATTCCAAGCCCCATGAGCTTCCAAAAATCAAACCATCCAGCCTCATCTACCAAATTGAGCCAAATTCTTGAAATTGACATTCCATCAAACCAAATCCTGGTCCCCTAACTTGCCACATACAGCCTGTTAGGTCACAAGACCAAAACCAAAAACCAAAACCTGATCCCCTAACTTGCCACATACAGCCTGTTAGGTCACAAGATCAAAACCAAAATTGATCCCCCAACATTCCACATACAGCTTGTTGGGTCACACGATCAAAACCAAACCCGACCCCCTAACCTGCCACATATAACCTGTTAGGTCACAAGGTCAAAACCCAAATCCACATCCCTGATGTCATCTTCAAAACTTTGCCTCGAGATGGTACGTGATCCCTTTCACTACCATAAAATTCCCCTGGAAGCTCAAAAGGCTACAAATACCAAAAAGAAAGATTGCTCAAAGACTCTTGGTCAAGTCACAGGCTCTCCTTCAAAAATCTCTTCGAGGCACATCGACTACAAAAGTTAAGCAACTCGCCGCTGTACCTCGAGGGGGCATTTGTTGACACCAAAAATGTCACTTTGCCTCATCAAGATCCAAAGAGCTACATGAAGTCGCAACCTGCCATAAATAGGCAATGCTGCTTCCAAAAATCAAATCTTGTCAGAATCAAACAAAAACTGCAAGATTCTTCCAGACAGCCAAAAGAGGAGTACACAAGAAGTTTCGGGCCATTTCAAAATCATTTGGCCTAACTTCGCTTCTCCGACAGCCAAAAAGGAGCTCTCGGCGACAAAAGCTCTCCGGGACCATGGTTTCCAAGACAGAACCTATGGATCATCTTAAAATGACTCCAATAGGTTCCCTGTCAAATTTCAAGTCAATCGGACATCGGTTGACCACACATCAAAACCGCGACATCTTCATCGCGACAAAAAGCAAGTCTGCAGGTGATAGGACCCCAAACGGCTTCGAAACTCAAACAAAATCCTATGGTTAGTCTTATTTATTGCTCAGGAGGCTTCACAACCAAATTTCAGGTCATTCCGACATCGTTTGGCCCAGTTTCAGCTTCTGACGGAAAATCGGCAGCTCTGCGCGACAAAGTCTTCGACTTTCTCAGGAAATTGGAAACTTTGCAAAATAAAATGCAAGGATTCTCATCAGGTTTCCTACAAAGAAATCAGGCCAATAAATGGTGAAAATATCAAGGAAAAGTACAGAAGAAAAAAGAATCGAAAAACAGCAAAAACGGACGCAAAACGGGACACGAAAAGGGGAAAACCCCCCCAGGTCGCAGACCCCTGCGACCCTGGGCCAGGGTCGCAGGCCCCTGCGACCCTGGGCCAGGGTCGCCGGCGACCTTGGAACCCGGGGTCGCCGGGAAAGCCCCGGAAACCCCGGTTTTCGCCGTTTTTTCGTGATTCGAAGAGCCCAGCCTCTGGTACTTTCCAAAATTCATGCTTTTGAGACACCAAGTCCTCTGACATCCGTCCAAAACACGGGTAAATCATCAAGAGTATCGAAGACAGTATTGATCGCCACCCGGTCAACCAAAAAAGTGTGCTTTCCACCCGACCGATCGAGAAATCGACAGGACAGATGGCACCGACCCGCTGTTGGCAACAAACACCTGAAATTACATGGTCATCTGATGACAATCTACATGAAGATCCATCGATGATCATCGACAGAAGAATTCCAAAAGACGTGGCACGGCCCGCGACTCTTCAGCTGCTCGGCGACCACTTAATGCGATTAATTGACTAGCTTTATTACAGTCATTAATCCATTTCTTTGGATGGCCCAATCAGAAGCAAGCATTCGGGAGTTACAAGTCAAGAGATTCATGGCATTTAACCCATGAAACTCCTCCCATCATGGCGATTAAAGGCGATTAAATGCCCTCAATCTCCTCCGGCCAATTAGAAGCCAAGAAAAAGGAGTTACAAAATAAACAATTCAATTTTGTAACTCCTCCCATTATGCGGCTTAATGACAATAAAAGCCCATAAACCCACCTAAAAGGCTACCTAAAAGCCTATAAATAGGAGGGCTCTCCAAGAAGAAACAACACACAACACACAACGAACATCAACAGACAGCAGACAGAAATCCAGAGAAAGGAAAAAGAGAGAAAACTCTGCGGAAATTCTACACCGGCCACCGCAACAAGGTGACAAAAGTCCCTTGGGGGGTACCCCCCCCCCCCCCAAGGTCCTTGCCTTCTCCTCCTGCCTCCAATGGCTTAGATATGGCTTTTCAGCCCGTCTACTCGGCTTTTTATTGGATATAGGACCTCCTTTTGGTCTTTGTCTTCTAAAAACCCGAGGTTATAGCCAAGCCAAGCAAATCAATAGCATCCTCTGTTCTCATCTGCATGGATGATGGCGAAGCCCACATATGGCTTGCGACCGTCAATCTAAACGAGTCCCCCATAATCTCCTGAGAAGTTAGATCCTCCTTTTCTTGCTTTTCATTGTAGTTTGTATTTTTTCAAAAGAGACAAAAATCACAATTCTTGTCTTTCATTGTTGATAAGGATTGTAAATCGGCTATAAACGCCAAAGTCGGCTATAAATGCCAAAAATCGGCTATAAATGCCAAAATCGGCTATAAATGCCAAAAAAATCGCCTTTCACGGCAAACCAAGAAAATGTCTCTTTTCTTAAATATATGTGCAATGGAAAACTTGAAAGAAGTTGATTTCCTTTTTACTTGCGAAGGTTGATCTCCGGATCACCACTTGCAATTCCAAGTAAAATAGAAAATCTGGCACACCCACAAAAAAAGAAATGTTGATGCACGCCCTTGCCCCCCGGTTACGAAAGGGTCGGAACCAAACGGACTCCCACGTCCGCCGACCTCGGTAGAACCAAGCAGGAGCGCGGTCCATCATGGCTAAGTTTGTAATTTATGGAAACTTTACTCTAAAGCACTTGAGGACCAACAGTTACAAAGTGACAGCATGCTGTAAAGATCAAAGTTGCCCATGGCGCATTCATGCCTCTATCGTGGAATCAGGACCACAATTCAAAGTACATACGTATAATCCAGTCCATAGATGCTCGAAGCCAATGATGAGGACGGCACACAAACAAGCGTCAGCATTGCTAATTGTGGAGTTCATTATGGACAGAGTCAGACAAAATGCCAATCTGAAACCAAAAGACATCATGAACGACTACCAAATGGAATTTGGGACAACTATTACCTATAGGAAAGCACATGTAGCAAAGGATATTGCCCTGCATGCAGTGCGAGGATCTTACGAGGAGTCCTTTCAAATGCTGCCTAGTTACTGTTTTGAATTGCAGAGGACCAATCCAGGGACAGTAACAAATATAGATACCATATCCGATGACCGTTTTAGAAGATTTTTTTGGGCATTCGGAGTTTGTCTAAGGTCTTTCATTAATGCTTGCAGCCTAATGATTGCGATAGATGTGACACATCTCCGAGGGAAGTATCCCTGTGTTTTGCTCGATGCTGTTACACAAGATGCCAATCATAAACTCCTCCCCATCGCTTTTGCCTTCGTGGAAGCCGAGCGATGTGATAGTTAGGAGTGGTTCATTGCAAATCTGCATATAGCGCTTGGTGAGCCTAATAATTTGACTATTGTGTTAGACCGCCAAAAAGGTCTTATTCCGGTGCTCTTGAATACCATACCCTCCGCAAAGCATTGTTATTGTTGCCGTCACATTGCGGAGAACATTAGGGTGGCTTTCAGCGATGCGGCGATTGTTATGAAATTTTGGCGTGCCGCCAAAGCGAACAGGCCGTTTGAGTATGATGCATATATGAATGATATACGGGTAGTCAACCAAGAGGCTTTCACTTACATTGATGCAATCCGAAGGCAACGATGGGCTGATGCATATGTAGATGGACGTCGGTATGAAATGCTCACTAGTAACACAGCATAATGCACAAATGCCATCTTAAAGGATACGAGAGTCCTGCCTATTGCAAGACAAGTCGAGGAAATACGGGCCAAGTTAATGGAGTTCTATCAGAAGCACCATCTTGAGTCACAAGCATTGACAAGTCATCTAACACCGTATGCGAAGACAGTTTTAGAAAGAGAAATGGAAGAAGCTCGGCGACTGCATGTTCGTGTTGCTCGTTTGATTGAGTTTCAGGTACAACCTGCGGAGTATGTGGATGTCGTTGATCTTGAACGCAAGGCTTGCACGTGTCGAAAGTAGGATATCATGGGGATCCCTTGTGCTCATGCATTGGCTTCAATGAGAGTTAGAAATTATGATCCATATGAATTCTGTGAACACTGGTACCTATCAAGTGTATATCGTGCAACATATAGTGAAGTGTTGCATTCTACCCGTGATAATAAGCAGTGGGAGCACACATCTGATGTACAAGTTTTACCACCACGAGCTACTAAGCAACTAGGGCGGCCAAAGAAAAATAGGATTCGGACCGAGGATCGCGGCTGCCAAAGGAGGGTAGTCACTTGTGGTAACTGTAAGGAGAGGGGGCATAACCGGCAAAGTTGTTGCAATCCTCCTGCGCAGACTTGAAGAGGCAGCCGTTCATATCTAGATATTTTGGGGATGGCATTTTTTGAAAGTAATTATGGTTGGTTGGTGTTATTGTGGTATGAATGTCTTGGTAGTTGCAGCCATCTGGATAGTGTACAGCCTACTGAAGGCTTTTTTTTTTTTGAATGGGGATGCAATATGAATTGTTAATATGTGTTGTGGATTTCTTGCTAGATGCAGCCATCTTCGAAGTGTACAACCCTACTGATGCGTTTTTTGTAAGGGGGATGCAAGATGACTTGTTAATGTGTGGTATGGATGTCTTCATAGATACAGCCATTTGGATAGTGTACAGCCTACTGAAGCATTTTTTTTTGGAGGGGGGGATGCAAGATGACTTGTCAATATGTGGTGTGGATGTCTTGATAGATACAGCCATCTGGGATGTTTAATAGTCTACTAAAGCATTTTTTGGGAGGGTGTGATTGTGGTTTGAATATGCAGCCTCTATCGATGGTGTATAGTCTACTGAACAGCATAGGGTTGGTTAGACAATGCTGTTCAAACCTTGTACATCTTGTGGGATGGGGTGTAATTTTTTGGAATAGCATATAAGATGTTATTTTAAGATTATATTTGTTGTAAACTTTTTGTGGTGATGATAATATATATAATGTTTCTTGCATTGTGGGTCGGTTATTGATATCTTATTTTTTCCACTAGGACCATTTGTTAATGACAGCCCCTAACTTAGGTATAAAATGTGAAATACATGATAAATGATATGGTCGATATCGACTGTCTATATAGTCGATATCGACTATTTCTGTAATTTATAAGTTACAGTTAAATAGTCGATATCGACTATTACTGTAAATTATCAATATTCAGTTATACAGTCGATAACGACTATTACTGTAATTTCTAAGTTACAGTTTAATAGTCAATATCGACTATTTCTATAAATTTCAATGTTCATCTAGATAGTCGATATCGACTACTACAGTCATTTCTATGTTACAGTTAAATGGTCGACATCGACCATTACATTAAATTTCTATGTTCAGTTAAATGGTCAATATCGACTACTACTGTAATTTCTATGTTTCAGTTAAATAGTTGATATCGACTATTGGTTAGATGTTTTCTCACATATTCAATTCCAATATGAGGACACCTAAAAATACATCATCGTCATCAAAAGCATACATTCATTTGTATTAAATAGTTCCACATCTAAAAGGGGACATCCACATGAACCATTAAAATGAATACCAATACATTAAATGTAAAAACCTTTGGCATTAAATATTTGCACAAAAGTTTTTACAAAAGAAAGGTACAAGTTCACAAAAGGATTCATTGCTCCTCAGTCAACCTCTCCGTCTGCTATCCAAAACCTTTTACAAAACTACACTTAACCAGCCAAACAATATGATCAAACCGGCAAGTTCAACAAGTTCGGAAGATTCAGCCTATTAGCTTTCACCTGCCAACTTCTCTTGAATATTTCAATTACAATTTTGTTACGGAAGTAAGGGATGTCGGATTGTTTAAATGTGATGGGACGGCGATGAACACAATGCTCCATGAATGCAACAACGAATACTCCGCAGTCATTACCATTGTCTTGGTGAGGAATGTCTTCCTTGATCAGTATAGGCCATAAAAATGGATTTGTCGAGCCAAAATGCATGTACATAGAATTCAACCACCCGATCTGCAACAATATCAAAATGGGGGGATTATCATAGGTGATGTCGACAAACCATCTGATGAATGTTTTTTAGGATCATAAACCTTACTTACAAACATAAATAATACTTATAAATTGTTCAGCTTTACTCTGTGACAAACGATCACCAGGCAAACTATTGTAGAACTCCCACCTTCGTTCATCAACGTAGCCCACCACCAATGTCAAATGGTTCCTGTAGTGGAGCACAAACACTGGTGTTTGTGCCTCCCAGGCTTCCCATACTCTATGGCCTGATGGACCGGCGCTTCTGCTTGGTTCTACCGAGGTCGGCGGACGTGGGAGTCCGTTTGGGTCCGACCCTTTCGTAACTGGGGGGCAGAGGCGTGCATCAACATTTCTTTTGTGTGGGTGTGCCAAATTTTCTATTTTACTTGGAATTGCAAGTGGTGATCCGGAGATCAACCTTCGCAAGTAAAAAGGAAATCAACTTCTTTCAAGTTTCCCATTGCACATATATTTAAGAAAAGAGACATTTTCTTGATTTGCCGTGTAAGGCGATTTTTTGGCATTTATAGCCGATTTTTGGCGTTTATAGCCGATTTTGGCGTTTATAGCTGATTTACAATCCTTATCAATAATGAAAGACAAGAGTTATGATTTTTGTCTCTTTTGAAAAAATACAAACTACAATGAAAAGAAAGAAAAGGAGGATCTAACTTCTCAGGAGATTGTGGGGGACCCGTTCAGATTGACGGTTGCAAGCCATATGTGGACTTCCCCATCATCCATGCAGATGAGAATAGAGGATGCTATTGATTCGCTTGGCTTGGCTATAACTTCAGGTTTTTAGAGGACAAAGACCAAGAGGAGGTCCTATGTCCAATAAGAAGCCAAGTAGACGGGCTGAAAAGCCACGTCTAAGCCATTGGAGGCAGAAGGAGAAGGCAAGGACCTTGAGGGGGTACCCCCCAAGGGACTTTTGTCACCTTGTAGCGGTGGTCGGTGTAGAACTTCTGCAGAGTTTTCTCGCTTTTTTTCTCTTAGATTTCTGATGCCTTTTTCTGTCTGAGTTTCCGGATTTTCTGCAGTCTGTTGTGTGTTTTTTCTTCTTGGAGTGCTCTCCTATTTATAAGCTTTTTGGTAGCCATTTAGGAGGGTTTATGGGCTTTTATTGTCATTAAGCCGCATAATGGGAGGAGTTACAGGATTTAATTCCTTTATTTTGTAACTCCTTTTTCTTGGCTTCTGATTGGCCGGAGGAGATTGAGGGCATTTAATCGCCTTTAATCACTATGATAGGAGGAGTTTCATGGGTTAAATGCCATGAATCTCTTGACTTGTAACTCCCGGATGCTTGCTTCTGATTGGGCCATCCAAAGAAATGGATTAATGACTGTAATAAAGCTAGTCAATTAATCGCATTAAGTGGTCGCCGAGCAGTTGAAGAGTCGCGGGCCGTGCCGCGTCTTTTGGGATTCTTCTGGCGATGATCATCGATGGATCTTCATGTAGATCGACATCAGATGACCATGTAACTTCAGGTGTTGGTTGCCAACAGCGGGTCGATGCCATCTGTCCTGTCTATTTCTTGATCGGTTGGGTAGAAAGCACACTTTTTTTGGTTGACCGGTTGGCGATCAAAGTTGATTTTGATACTCTTGATAATTGACCTGTGTTTTTGACGGATGTCAGAGGATTTGGTATCTCAAAAGTATAAATTTTGGAAAATACCAGAGGTCAGACGCTTCGAATCGCAAAAAAAGGGCGAAAAATGGGGTTTTCGGGGCCCTCCGACCCTGGGCCAAGGTCGTAGGGGCCTGCGACCCTAGGGGGGTTTCCCCCCCTTTTGTCCCGTTTTATGTCCGTTTTGGCTATTTTTCAATTCTTTTTTCTTCTGTATTTTTCCTTGACATTTTTGATCATTTATGGCCTGATTTCCTTGTAGAAAACCTGATGAGAATCCTTGCATTTTATTTTGCAAAGTTTCCAATTTTCTGAGAAAGCCGAAGACTTTGTCGCGCAGAGCTGCCGATTTTCCGTCAGCAGCTGAAACTGGGACAAACGATGTCGGAATGACCTGAGATTTTGTGTGAAGCCTCCTGAGCAATAAATAAGACCAACCATAGGCTTTTGTTTGAGTTTTGAAGCCGTTTGGGGTCCTATCACTAGTAGACTTGCTTTTGTCGCGATGAAGATGTCGCGGCTTGATGTAAGGTCAACCGATGTCTGATTGACTCGAAATTTGACAGGGAACCTATTGGAGTCATTTTAAGATGATCCATAGGCTTTGTCTTGGAAACCATGGTCTCGGGGAGCTTTTCCGCTGAGAGGCCTGATTTGGCTTTCGAGCGTCAAAGTCTGGTCAAATGTTGTCGAAATGACCTGAAATTTGACTTGTAACCCTTTGTAAGCATTTTGAAGCCGTCCATGTGCTCTATCTGATGAGTGATGGCCTCGGTGGTTCTTGCCGCCGAGAGGCTTGATTTAGCTGTTCGAGGGTTGATGTAGGGTCACACGTTGTTGGTTTGACTCGGAACTTGACGTGGAGCCTTTTGGATGTATTTTGAGACCATCCATTGGCTCTGATCGAAGATTTGGTGTCTCCGATGCTTTCGCCGTCAGGAGCTCCTTTTCAGCTGCCGGAGAAGCAAAGTTAGGACAAATGATTTTGAAATGGCCTGAAACTTCTTGTGTACTCCTCTTTTGGCTGTCTTGAAGGATCTTGCAGTTTTTGTTTGATTCTGACAAGATTTGATTTTTTGGAAGTAGCATTGCCTATTTATGGTAGGTTGCAACTTCATGTAGCTCTTTAGATCTTGAAGAGGCAAAGTGACATTTTTGGTGTCAACAAATGCCCCCTCGAGGTGCAGCGACGAGATGCTTAACTTTTGTAGTCGATGTGCCTCGAAGAGATTTGTGAAGGAGAGCTTGTGACTTGACCAAGAGTCTTTGAGCAGTCTTTCTTTTTGGTATTTGCAGCCTTTTTAGCTTCTAGGGGAATTTTATGGTAGTGAAAGGGATCACATACCATCTCGAGGCAAAGTTTTAAAGATGACATCAGGGATGTGGATTTGGGTTTTGACCTTGTGACCTAACAAGCTGTATGTGGCAGGTTAGGGGGTCGGGTTTGGTTTTGACCGTGTGACCCAACAAGCTGCATGTAGAATGTTGGGGGGTCGATTTTGGTTTTGATCTTAGAGGCAAATTTGTTGAGCTAAATTGTAATCTCTTAGAGTTTTTGTGAAGACACTTTCTTTGAGAGAAATCATTTTGTAGAGGTTATTGCTAAGCCTTTTGAAAAGCATAATAGTGGAAATCTGGTGGGGTGTTGAGTCACAAGCCGGTAGTGGATGTAGGCATTGAAGCCGAACCACTATAAATCTTGTGTTGTGGTGATTGCATTGTGGTGATTGTGTTTGTTTAAGCTTCCACATTTTGTTTGTTTAATCATCACATGTGACTAATTGATTTAAAAAATTTAAAATTGGTCATAGTTGGTCACTAGTTGTAGCTCACCCTATTCAGCCCCCCTCTAGGGTAGGATCCCTTGGACTTTCAGCACATTCAACATTGGATTGTGTATAAGCCATTAGTTGTAATTCTTCGTGTTCGTCTTTCTTTCGGTCTTAGAAGTTGTTGTCATGTTCTCATAGAGGGTCAGAACCTGAACCTGTCTGCATTCTTGGGCTAAATCAAGTTGAGCCCGAGGGTTCGAACCCTTGTCGTGAGGGTTCGAACCTGCACCTGAATGTCTTACTGGGCCAAATCACAGAGAATCCGAAGGTTCGAACCCTCTTTATGAGGGTTCGAACCTTCACCTGACTGGCTTCCTGGGCCAAATCCCCGAGAGCATTAAGGTTCAAACCCTCATTGTGAGGGTTCGAACCTTCACTTGACTACCTCCCTGGGCCAAAAACCAGAGAACATTAAGGTTTGAACCCTCATTGCGAGGGTTCGAACCTTAACCTGACTGCCTCCCTGGGCCAAATCCACAAGCACCCGAAGGTTCTAACCCTCGTTGTGAGGGTTCGAACCTTCACCTGAATGCCTTCCTGGGCCAAATCCCAGAGAGCCCGAAGGTTCGAACCCTTGTTGTGAGGGTTCGAACCTTCACCTTACTCCCTTCCTTGGGCCAAATCCCCGAGAGCCCAAAGATTCGAGCCCTCTCTTTTAGGGTTCGAACCTTCAATTGTTGCACAAATAGATCTATGACAAAATTCTATGAATGAGGGTGAAATAATTCGGACCTTGGTACAGACATAGTCATTTGCATGTCGTTTCCATATCTCATGATGTATTCAGGTTTAATCTATAGTCAAGTACAATCTCCTTTCACTAAAGTGTTTGTTTCGATGCACTTGCCACATAAAGTATTTTTTCGTGTAAAATCCCCTTGGAAATATTATAAGCTTATTTTTTGGGTTTTTTACCAAAAAAGTGTTTCTAAACCTGTATTATACAGATTCAGTTACAAATACATTAAAACATCAGTATGGGTGTTCATACAAGTTTTTTGGACAATTATGCCCTCCACATATTGCGGACGATATTGTTTTCTATACCAAGACCACATCGTTTTCTTTTCTTCTTCCTTCATCCCTGCTCATCTCTTTGGCGTTAAAATTTTTGCAATCAGTTTGTTTGCCATTGAAGATATGATGGCTTTCTCTTTTCTTCCCGAATGATCTTCCCTTGAACGAAAGGGCTTTTCCATCTTCTTCACCGAACGACATCAACGATGGCAACCTTCCACCGAATGACATAGTTAAGGCTTTTTTTACAGCCCCAAAATTGTTGAATATTATACAAGGTAAGTAAGAATTATTACCTTCAAAATTTCCTTTAATCTCCTACATTTGTTATGTGAATGAGGGGAAAAAGTATAGTATGACCATCTGATGGTTTTGTGGCTCTTGATGGATGGTCCTAGACAGACAATGGACCCTACCACTTGATCACATCTGCCAAATGAGATTTCTAATGAGTTTTTTGTTTTTAATGGGTGTTTGCTTTGATGGTAGTTTTTCTACAACTATTTTGATGGTTTCATGTTAGTCACCAATTGTTTGAAGAAATGCCTCAGTGGGTATTTTTGTTCATTCTCCCTCATGGGTTGACGATTTGATGTGAAATGAGTTTTAGTTTTTTTTCCCCCTAGAATGAGAAGAAACTAAAAGCTATTGAAGATATGAAAATCATTATGACTTCTTTCATTCCAATGAAGCAAGAGAAGGGGATTTGTTATGGATTGAAGACCTTCCTCTTTTTTTAATCTTGCTATTGTAGAGAGCTATTTACTTTCTACTTATTAGATGGGTTGCATATAAAGGTTGAGTCATTGAAAACAATGCTCTTAGTCTATTATAAATAAAACATAATGAGCTATTTTTCCGAATGGAGGGATCTAGATAAATAGAACTATCCCAACTAGAAGTTGATTAATATGTTCCTAGTGATTAATATGTTCCTTTTGTTATGTGTTTATGTATAGTTCTTTTGCATAGTAAACTTATACTCCCTATATCAAAAAATGAAAATTAACTTTGGATGTGAGCAATGTACTTGACCCTCAAGCTCTTAAGGAGCTCCTAAATTGCCTACAAACCAACTTTAAAAAGAGATTGAAAGAAAAGACAACACTTTGTATAACCTGTACATGGACAATGGAATTGTCAATGTTCTTCTGTAGTAATGATGGATTCGCTATGATTGTAGCAATTGTCAGCACTGAATAATTGCTTCTTCCCTCTAGCAAGGTTCACAAAATTCATAAGTTAAGCAATGCAAAGAATTTGTAAGTTGCCACCAACTAGAAAACTAGATCCCTCTGCTATTGTAGAGGCTTTGTAGGGAGCCAGATCATGTATGCGCCAAAACAAACTCTCATAATTTTAATTCAAAGAACAAGATTGGAATCCCTCCTTACAGCTGACTGACTGATCTTAAAATTTCCTATTCAACTTCTGATTTGAACAATAGACCATTTTAATTTGACTCAAACTTTTAACATGATAAACCCTCTATTCCTAATTACACAATATAAAAAAACTTAAAATTAAATCTCAAGAACCAGAATTCTTTCCTAACTACACATGGACTCTCCCTCATGGGTTGAGGATTTGATGTGAAATGAGTTTCAATATATTTTTTTCTATAATGAGAGGAATCTAAAATCCATTGAAGATATGAAGATTATTGTGAGTTGAGATCATAATATTAGAGACAACATCCATTGAATATAATTTTTGTAATTAATATCACTCTTATCTAAAAACACCATATGCTTCGATTCCTTTTATCAGTTCCAAATAGAATGTCAATCACCCAATATGTGCCCTCAATAAGTCTTACAAGAGAACGTCACAACAGAATGGTTCACATCTTCAAACTCACTATGATGTTTGATTCCTGATGAGGTAGTATTCTAGATAAAACACACTACCCATGAATTGGCATGTGCTTGAAGATTCCTTTAGTCCAATCCAATTTCTCTTGGATTGAACCAACCCATGATGAAAATTGTCATCATCAAATCAAAGTGGTTTTTTGGCCATTCAAACTGACTATGTTGATTGTTTTTAACTCATTTACCCCCATATATTGTTTAGTATGTGAGGGTTTAGGGTCCACTCAATAAATCAATCCACTAGTGTGCAAAAAATAATAATCTACGCAGTGGAAATAAAATCACAAGCACATACCACAAGGACACCAAATTTAAGGTGGAAAACCCAAACCGAGTAAAAAAACCACCTATCCGTATTGGATCTAATCAAACACTATGAATCTCACAATTACAAGAAACTCAGATTTCTTCCTTAGATATCCCCTATCTAAAGACTGAAGTTACCTTGTGTCGCATCACGCTTCAACGACATCACACCGTTGATTGCAACAGATCCAGCGCTTGACTCCTCAAATCTTCTACGCAAGAAGATGATCTTCTACAAAGGATGTAGAAGAAACTTGCTCTCTAGAGTACTTGGCACCACAACTCTTCAAAAATCTCTAGAGAAAATTTTTCTCAATTAAATCACTAATTCAGAACTTAAGAGATGATTTCTTGTCTTTCTCTTGCCTTTGGGTTGTGGGAAACACCCAATTTATAGCCCCTAATTCATGCTTAAGACTCCTTGTAATTATCCACTTAGAAAAGAAGTCCATCTCAAACTTTATCACAGAGTCCGGAATCAACTGGGCTCTAGCGCGTACCCTCGCTCTAGCGAGGTGTACTCTCGCTATAGCGAGAGTGCATTCTGCCTCTTGTACGATTTTGGCCTGACAACATTTTTTTTTACTTGAGTCCTGACATGACTACATGGCATCTTTGCCTCTTCTTTGAGTCCTGACACACCTATTATTCTAACAATCTCCCCCTTTTGGCAATTGGTGGACAAATCTCCTAGAACAATACAATAAGATCTACCCAAAAGAAAAACCCAAAATACATTGAATTTTTTTAAAACAAAAAAATCAGCACTGTAGATCTTGAATTACCTTAGGTTGTGGAACTCCTCTGGCTTCATTCTTCTCCCCCTGAATTTGTCCATAATTGACAAACAAAAATAATCATGCAGCTTCCGTCAATTTGGATGCAGTAGCTCCCCCTCGATATTGACTCCCCCTCACTATGATCTTCGTATCAGCACTGGGGATGGGGACTTGACCTCCTTGATCAGGGCTTTTTATGATTAGCCACCCACACTTTTATAGTTTGAACTTGCAGCACAGTGTGAGCAAACTCCGTAGTCAAATCAGATTTTCTAACCCATATTTGAGTTGTCTTGGGTGGAGAAAAATTCTTCCGCAATTGCTTGGTCTTGGGTAGACTTTACAGCTTCTTACAATGGGGACGAATGTGTCCTTTCTTTCCACAATGATGACAAGTGGATGTGCGTGCAGTGCGTGACACATTCTTTTTCTTGATACTACTCGACACATTATTTGAAAGTGCAGTATCTGGAGTAGCATGTGCAACACTAGAAACAAAAATTATTTTACCTTTAGCATTTGAAGTGGATGCACCATGATCAAAACCGAGACCGCTTCTGTCAAACTGAGACTTCTGACTACACAATATATTTGTAAGAGTCTTTGAACTAGTGTTCATCTTGTTTAGTGTGTTGGAATTTGAGATGCCTTGAGAAGTCTTATGAAGCATTGAAGTGTTTAGTATCTCAAGTATCATCTTGTGTTGGAATTATTGTCAA
The DNA here is from genome assembly GCA_012931725.1 of Litsea cubeba. Classification (NCBI taxonomy): domain Eukaryota; kingdom Viridiplantae; phylum Streptophyta; class Magnoliopsida; order Laurales; family Lauraceae; genus Litsea; species Litsea cubeba. The sequence goes on along the minus strand of CM022944.1, from coordinate 145,878,590 downwards.
CACAATGTCACAAGTGTGGTGTTGATAGTATGGTGTTGATAGAGCTTCAAAGAGAAAACAGAGCTGAAACAGTACAGGAAATCAGATTTTCATCTGTCAACCGCAAGTTCTACCGGTAGAAGTGGCTGATATTCCAGCAGAAAGTTTGGACACAAGAATTCCATCTGTCAACCAGTAGTTCTACCGGTAGAAAAGGCTGACCCTAAGATTTCCATCAGTCTACCGCAAGTACTACCGGTAGAAGTGGCTAGCAGAAGCTTGGACATGAGAATTTCATCTGTTAAACCGGTAGTACTACCGGTAGAATGCTCGGGAAACCAGAGTTGCGCAGAAATAGAAGTTTTGCATGAAAATTCAGGAAACTTAAGTATTTCGTTTGGGACTCTTTCTAAACGAATTCTAGCCTAATTTGAACACTCTTTAGGGTTACCATAACCTATATAAAGGCTTGTTAAGTTCATTTTCAAGTGCACAGAAGAGAAGAGAGAACAAAAGAGAGGGCTTTGGAGAGAAGAGTGATTGAAGAAGGAGTTGCTGCTGTGTGCTGTTGTGTTGCACGTTTCTATAGCAAGTGTGGACGAGGATGTGCTCATGAAGATGATGATGATTCATCCATAGATAAGTGTCTCTCTTTTTATGCTTTAAATTTTAATTTGTAAGGGATTGAGAGAGAGAGATTGTAGAGGGGAAGGGCTGTAGAAAAGTTTTCTACTTTAAATCTGTAGAACATCAAGTTGGTGCTTGGTGTTAGGGGTCTGGTGATCCTATCTATTGGTGCAGATAAATTGTAAAGGGAGTAGGTGCTTCCTAGATAGTTGGTGCTATCTGAAACTTAAGGGTTGGTGCTCTTTGTCGTTGGTGCGACTAAATAGATTCAGACCTGTTCCGGATCGGTGTTCGGACAGTCTTTGAACCGTGGACGTAGCCTTTTGGTGAACCACGTTAAATCTGGTGTCCTTGTGTGATTTGATTTGCTTTTGTTGTTAAATTGGACCTGTTTTTAAGGAATCACTGATTCACCCCCCCCCCCCTCTCAGTGATCGCGATATCTAACAATTGGTATCAGAGCGCCAAGGCTCCCTTGATAAGCTTAACACGCTAAGGGTGATCTCTTGTCAAATCACATGGCATCCAATACAGGGAATAAGAAAGCACCTTTGTTTGATGGTTCTAATTACTCCTTCTGGAAGATCAGAATGCAGGCTTTCATCAAATCACTTGGCTATGATGTCTGGGAGACTGTCAGAGTCGGTTACAATACTGCCATCGTACCCACTGATGCTGCAACGAAGAAGTTAGCAGACAACGACTCCAAGGCGCAGAATGCACTCTTTAGTGGCCTTGTGGACAGCGAGCTGGTCAAAGTAATTGCATGCAAAACAGCCAAGGAAATATGGGACAAGTTGAAAAGCATTCATGAAGGAGATGAGAAGATCAAAGAAGCGAAATTGCAAACTCATCGCTCTCAATTCGAGTCTCTTCGCATGGAGGAAAGCGAGAATGTTGACTCGTATATGCAACGAGTGAATGAAGTCACGAATGACATTCGTGGACTAGGGGAGGAGATTAAAGAACCAGTCATCATCAAAAAGGTTCTAAGATCTCTTCTTCCCCGGTTTGATTCAAAAGTCTCAGCCATAGAAGAAGCCAAGGATCTGAATGAATTTACCATGGATGAGTTGCATGGTTCACTCACTGCCTATGAGATGCGCATAGGTAAGACGTCTTCATCTGATAGAGAAGCGGCCTTCAAAGTTCATAAAAAGGGAAAAGAGAATGCTAGTCATGATGCTCATACTGATGATGATGAGCTTGAGGCTCAATTAGTTAGAAAGCTGAAGAAAGGAAGCAATGGAAAGTACAAAGGGAAGCTACCCTTTAAATGCTTCAATTGTGGCGGTGTTGGTCACTTTGCTGCGAAGTGTCCGCTGAAAGAAAACAATGATGATGACTCTTATGTTGATAAGAGTAAATGGAAGAAAAAATTCAGAAAGAGGGGCAAAGCAAAAAGCTTCATCAGTCAATATAATGACAGCACGTCTGAAACTTCAGACGATGATGAATCAGTCGAGGCAACTGAAGCTCTCTTCATGGTTACTGTTGAAGAAGAAGAGGAGCAAGAGCCGGAAGAGGAAGAGGAGGCTGAGGTCAATCTTGAAGAAGAACTCATTGCCGCACTTGAGGAGCTTAGCATGGAACGAAAAACAAGTAAGAAAAATCTGAAACTTCTTCATGAATCTGAAAGTTCAGTTATTGCTTTGAAAACTCAAGTTGAAGAATATAAAAGAATGGTGGAAGTCCTTGAAAATCAAATAAATATCAAAAAGGAAGAGGCTATGAAACTTGAAACTGAAATCGCTAGAGCAAAGGCTGAAAACTTGGAAAGTAGCCGAAAACTCAAAGCGCTCCAAGCGATTGAAGGGACAATGAAACTCAATGAAATTCTGAAAGTTCAAAAGCCCTTCCACAATAAATTTGGTATTGGATTTGAGACCGGAGAGTCCTCTAAGGCCGCACCTTCTTTGTTTATGAAACAAAGTGCTATACCTCTCAAGGCTACAAAGCTTCAAATTCAGCCTAGTATTGAGATGGTCAATAAGAAAAGGTTTGTGGAGTTTAACCAGCCACCTAAGAAAGGAAGAATGTTCAGATTCTATGGTTATTGATTTCATTGCAATAGATATGGACATGAAAGGGCTGAATGCAAATTCTATGTTAGAAACAGCCCATTTGTGACTAGGAACCCTTTTTCAATCTTAAACAGCCACAAAATTGAGTGCTATAAGTGTCATAATTATGGACACTTGGCTAGGGATTGTAGGTTGCCTAATGCTAACCAATCTCAGGTTGAAAAGAAACCCAAGTTAGTTAAGGCATGGAGGGCAAAGAAAAGGGAAGATAATTCCAAGGAATCTCTCATTGTGCAAACGGCATTCAATGCACAAAAGAAGACAGCACCATGGGTCCTTGATAGTGGCTGTTCAAGCCATATGACAGGTGATAAGGAAAAATTCGTCAAATTACAGCACTATGAAGGCGGATCAGTGAAGTTTGGTAACAATGTTGGTGCCAAAATCTGCGGAAAAGGTGTTGTTCAGCTAAAGGCAAACAAGATCAGATCAGACGAGGTCTTATATGTGTCTGGACTGAGACACAACTTGCTTAGTGTGAGCCAGATCTGTGACAAAGGCCACGAAGTTGTCTTCACTAAGAATTGGTTTGCTATCAAGAAGTGTAGCAACGACAAAACAGTGGCTACTGGATCTAGAACTGCTGGAAATCTCTATACATTGTCAGATGGAGCTGAAAAGACTTGCTTGATGAGTCGGACAGAGGAAAGTTGGTTGTGGCACAAACGCCTTGGGCATCTAAACTTTGATAACATGTCAAAGATTTGCAATTCAAAGGCTGTCAGAGGTATGTCTACAGTTGAAAAGCCTTCCAACCCCATTTGCGATTCTTGCCAAAAGGGAAAGCAAACGAGGGTAATGTTCAAGTCAAAGGAGCATCATTCAAAGAAACCTCTTGAGCTAGTGCACACTGATCTCTGTGGACCGATGCGAACTCAAAGCACCAATGGAGATAAGTATTTTATGTTATGCATTGATGATTATACTCGTATGACATGGGTATTGTTTCTTAAGCATAAACATCAAGCACTTGATCGTTTTAAAGTGTTTAAAGCACTGGTTGAAAATATGCTTGGAAAACGTATCAAGATTTTAAGGTCTGATCGAGGCGGTGAATTCACATCTGAAGAGTTCACTAACTATTGTGAGCACCATGGCATTCAAAGACAATATTCAGCCCCTAGAACTCCACAGCAAAATGGAGTTGTGGAACGGAAAAATCGCACCGTGCAAGAGATGGCTCGCACAATGCTAACTGAGAGCAAGCTAGCTGACAAATACTGGAAGGAGGCAATCCATACGGCTGTATACATTCAGAACCGATGCTTGATCAGGCCACATGAAGACAAAACTCCTTATGAGCTATGGTTTGGGAGAAAAACAACAGTCAAGCACTTCAGAGTCTTCGGTAGCAAGTGTTACATCAAGCGTCTTGAACAAAATCCGGGCAAATTTGATGAAAGAGCTGATGAAGGTATATTTCTGGGTTACTCCTCCTCTAGTAAGGCTTACAGATGTCTTAACAAAAGGACCAGAAAAATCATAGAAAGTGCCGATGTTAGAATTGATGAAAACCGTGAATCAAAGAATGTAACTCATTATGACAGTCCAGTTTATGAGGACTCGAGTGAGATTGATGATGAAGTGGCTGAACCTAATGATTCTGAGAAATCAAAGGATGACTCAGAGGATACTACACCTAGAAAGAAAAGCACTTGGGTAGAGCAACACCCTAAGGATCAAATAATTGGAGATCCTGAGGCCGGTGTTAAAACAAGACAAAGTGTAGTTAGCAATTACTCACTTGTGTCCACCATTGAACCCAAGACTGTGGCTGAAGCCAGTCTCGATGAAAGTTGGTTGAAAGCTATGCATGAGGAGTTGGAGCAAATTGAGAAGAACTCCACATGGGAACTAGTTTCTAGACCTACCGATAAGAATGTTATTGGTACTAAATGGGTCTTTCGGAATAAGCTGAATGAAGATGGTCAGGTCATATGAAACAAAGCAAGGTTGGTTTGTAAAGGCTATGCTCAAGTTGAAGCCATAGATTTTGAAGAGACCTTTGCACCGGTGGCTCGTCTGGAAGCCATTCGTATGTTTCTTGCATTGGCTGCATACAAAACCTACAAGGTATTTCAGATGGATGTAAAGTCAGCCTTCTTGAATGGATTACTTGAAGAAGAAGTCTACATTGAGCAACCTGATGGTTTTCTCATTAGCAAAAATTCAGACCTAGTGTGCATGTTGAAAAAGGCTCTTTATGGGCTGAAACAAGCGCCAAGGGCGTGGTATTCAAGGCTGGACCTCTATCTCCGCAAGATCGGCTTTGGAAAAGGACTGGTTGATAGCAATCTTTATGTCAAAACAGAGTTGAGCAAAGAGTTGGTTGTCATTGTTTATGTCGATGACATAATCTTTGGTGGCAATGATGAGGAAATGTGCAGGAATTTTGCTGAAGAGATGAAGAAAGAATTTGAGATGTCAATGCTTGGAGAACTAAAGTTCTTCCTTGGTTTACAAGTTCAGCAGCTGAAACATGGTATCTTCATATCACAGATGAAATACATCAAGGAAATGCTGAAGCGTTTTAACATGGAAGACAGCAAGCCAGTGAGCACACCAATGACAACGAACACAAAGCTAAGCAAAGATGATAAGGGTTCGTCCGTTGATCACACCACTTATCGTTCTATGATAGGAAGCTTGCTTTATTTGACTGCTACAAGACCGGATCTTCTGCAAGCAGTATGTATGGTAGCTCGATTTCAAGCATCACCAACTGAGATGCACTTACAGCAGTAAAAAGGATATTTCGATATCTGAAAGGTACTATGGAGCTTGGCATTTGGTATCCTAAAGGCAAATCCGTCACTCTTGTTGCATACTCTGACGCCGATTGGGCTGGATGCATAGATGATCGCAAGAGTACAAGCGGTGGTGCATTCTATCTCGGTGAAAGGTTGGTGGCATGGCACAGTAAGAAACAAGATTCAGTATCCCTTTCTACAGCGGAAGCGGAATATATTGCAGCGGCAACTTGTTGTACGCAAGTGTTATGGATGCGGCAAATGCTCTCTGATCTAGGAGTTCCGACAACGGATCCTACGCTGATCCTCTGTGACAACACAAGTGCAATTCACATCTCTAAGGATCCTGTTCAGCATTATAGAACGAAGCATGTTGCAATCCGCTATCACTTTCTCAAGGAAAAGGTTGCAGACGGTGAGGTAAAGTTGGAATATGTTCCAACTACTGAGCAAGTTGCTGATATCTTCACAAAACCTCTGCCAAAGGAAGTCTTCGAGTATCTCCAGAAAAAATTAGGAGTTACTCACTCTCCTAATCCTTAGGAGTTGTGCTTGAAAGGGGGAGCAATGTATTCCTTGAATATCCTATTCGCTCCTTCGTTGGTCCCTTTGGACTTGTTGTCAAAGGGGGAGAAAGTCTTATGCTAGGAGAAAGCTATGCTATGATAGCTTTGGGGAGATTGGTATCAAGAATGTGAATGTGAAGATCTTGATTCTGTTGGTTTATGGTTCTGAAGAAGCTTCATGAAGGTCAACTGGTTCAAAGCGTTCCAAGTGTTGAAGTTCCAAGTGTTGCCAACAATTCCAAAGGGGGAGATTGTTGGAATTTGAGATGCCTTGAGAAGTCTTATGAAGCATTGAAGTGTTTAGTATCTCAAGTATCATCTTGTGTTGGAATTATTGTCAACACAATGTCACAAGTGTGGTGTTGATAGTATGGTGTTGATAGAGCTTCAAAGAGAAAACAGAGCTGAAACAGTACAGGAAATCAGATTTTCATCTGTCAACCGCAAGTTCTACCGGTAGAAGTGGCAGATACTCCAGCAGAAAGTTTGGACACGAGAATTCCATCTGTCAACCGGTAGTTCTACCGGTAGAAAAGGCTGACCCTAAGATTTCCATCAGTCTACCGCAAGTACTACCGGTAGAAGTGGCTTAAATTCTAGCAGAAGCTTGGACATGAGAATTTCATCTGTTAAACCGGTAGTACTACCGGTAGAACGCTCGGGAAACCAGGGTTGCGCAGAAATAGAAGTTTTGCACGAAAATTCAGGAAACTTAAGTATTTCGTTTGGGACTCTTTCTAAACGAATTCTAGCCTAATTTGAACACTCTTTAGGGTTACCATAACCTATATAAAGGCTTCTTAAGTTCGTTTTCAAGTGCACAGAAGAGAAGAGAGAACAAAAGAGAGGGTTTTGGAGAGAAGAGTGATTGAAGAAGGAGTTGCTGCTGTGTGCTGTTGTGTTGCACGTTTCTACAGCAAGTGTGGACGAGGATGTGCTCATGAAGATGATGATGATTCATCCATAGATAAGTGTCTCTCTTTTTATGCTTTAAATTTCAATTTGTAAGGGATTGAGAGAGAGAGATTGTAGAGGGGAAGGGCTGTAGAAAAGTTCTCTACTTTAAATCTGTAGAACATCAAGTTGGTGCTTGGTGTTAGGGGTTTGGTGATCCTATCTGTTGGTGCAGATAAATTGTAAAGGGAGTAGGTGCTTCCTAGATAGTTGGTGCTATCTAAAACTTAAGGGTTGGTGCTCTTTGTCGTTGGTGCGACTAAATAGATTCAGACCTGTTCTGGATCGGTGTTCGGACAGTCTTTGAACCGTGGACGTAGCCTTTTGGTGAACCACGTTAAATTTGGTGTCCTTATGTGATTTGATTTGCTTTTGTTGTTAAATTGGACCTGTTTTTAAGGAATCACTGATTCACCCCCCCCCCCTCTCAGTGATCCCGATATCTAACATAGTGAAGCTTGTTTCAGTTCTAGCTCAGACAGAGTGATCTTCAGTCTTCCTTGCAAATCTTATTTTTCAGATTTAACAGTTTGCAACTCCGTCTTCATATTCTCAATCTCTTATTGAGCCTTTTCAAGTTTTTGACTGGTCAAATTTTCATCCGTGCAAATCTTCTGACTTTCCAAGAGAAGAACCTTTTCAAGTGCTTGCTCTAATTCAATTTGCAATGCAGATTTTTTTTCTTGAGCAGCTTTAAACTTGATAGAGATCTTGTAGCCATACTTGGACATCTTAACATAATCAGCATATGTTTTATGATACAACGCTTCATAATCTTTCTCTTGATCTGACATCTCATCAGTATGATCTTCATCAGTATCATTGTCGGATAGAGAATTAGCCATGAAAGCCACAAACTTGCCATTCACAGTTTTAGAAGTTTCAATTGAAGGATCTTGTTCTTCTTCTGATGACTGTTCCTCCCAAGTTGTGTTGAGAGCCTTTTTCATTGCACCCTTTTTCTTGTTGGCACACTCACTAGCATAGTGACCATAGCCATGGCACTCAAAACACTTAGTTCCTTTTGCAGAATCCTTTTTCGCAAATTTAGAACTCTTCCACTTGACTTGTTTTGACTTCATGTACTCCTTGAGGCAATTGAACATTTCAGCCAAATCATCTTCAGCCTCAGATTCAGAATCAGACGCAATTTTCTTTTCAACCTTCTTTCTTGATTCTGAGATGGATTTCAAAGCAATACCTTTCTCTTTTGATTTTCCTTTATCCAAATGGTTTGGTTCAAAAGTTTGAAGATTTCCAACCAACTGGTTTACCTTGAGGGTATCAAGATTCTTGTTTTCTTCAATAGCATCAACTTTAGAATCGAACCTTGAAGGTAGAGACCGCAAGATTTTCCTGACAATCTTGTTTTCTTGAATTTCCTCACCCAAATTGAAAACATAATTGACAATATCATTCAGCTTTGCATAAAATTGATCAAAGGTCTCATCTTCTTCCATCACGATGGTTTTAAATTATTTAGTCAACCTTTGCAATTTAGATTGCTTCACCGTGTCTGTACCCTCATACACTGTCTATAAGACTTCCCACGCTTCTTTTGCAGTTTTGCAAGTGGAAATCCTACGGAACTCTTCAGCAGACACTCCATTGTATATACTATTCATTGCCTTGTTATTACAATTGTAGACATGTTTCTCATCCTTAGTCCATTCAGTTTTAGGTTTAGGAACAGTTTGTCTACTAACCACAATTGTTGGTCTGGAGTAGCCCGCCTCAACAATATCCCAAACATCATCATCAATGGACTTAAGGAACCCAATCATCCTTTGCTTCCAATATGCATAATTAGAACCATCTAGCAAAGGGGGCTTAGAAGTTGATGTCCCTTCTCGATTGAACACCATTCTAGAAATCTCTTCTAATCAAACACAGCAACTTAGTGTAACCCGCTTTGATACCAATTGAGGGTTTAGTGTTTGAGATCTCTAGATTGGTCCACTCAATAAATCAATCCACTAGTGTGCAAAAAATAATAATCTACGCAGCGGAAATAAAATCATAAGCACACACCACAAGAACACCAAATTTAAGGTGGAAAACCCAAACCGAGTAAGAAAACCACCTATCCGTACTGGATCTAATCAAACACTATGAATCTCACAATTACAAGAAACTCAGATTTCTTCCCTAGATATCCCCTATCTAAAGACTGAAGTTACCTTGTGTCGCATCACGCTTCAACGACATCACACCGTTGATTGCAACAGATCCAGCGCTTGACTCCTCAAATCTTCTACGCAAGAAGATGATCTTCTACAAGGGATGCAGAAGAAACTTGCTCTCTAGAGTACTTGGCACCACAACTCTTCAAAAATCTCTAGAGAAAATTTCTCTCAATTAAATCACTAATTCAGAACTTGAGAGATGATTTCTTGTCTTTCTCTTACCTTTGGGTTGTGAGAAACACCCAATATATAGCCCTTAATTCGTGCTTAAGACTCCTTGTAATTATCTACTTAGAAAAGAAATCCATCTCAAACTTTATCATAGAGTCCGGAATCAACTGGGCTCCAGCGCTTCCCCTCGCTATAGCGAGGTGTACTCTCGCTATAGCGAGAGTGCATTCTGCCTCTTGCACGATTTTGGCCTCACAGCATTTTTTTTTACTTGAGTCCTGACATGACTACATGACGTCTTTGCCTCTTCTTTGAGTCCTGACTAACAGTATGAATGTGTAATGAGTGTGATCCATATGTCGTAAAGTAGTGAATAACATGAAGCTACTTGTAAAGGGTGTATGACCTTTGCGTGCTAGAACAATTTGAGATATGACATTTTCTCCTTGCATTCAATCAACACAATTGATTAGAGCTTCATATACGTGGTACTTAGTAGGAAAATGCACCCCATTATAAAGTCATTGTCATTTTATTGTTGGAGACAAAAAATGGGCAAAGAACCAATAAATAATTGTAACGATATCGTTATCAGAAAATTTTGAAAACTAGATTTTGAGTGAAATCGTGAGTCTTTCTTATTGTTTGTGCATCTCAATATAAAGTCGCCATTATTTTCTTGTTGGACACAAAAATTGGATGAAGAAACTATAAATGATGGTAACGATATCGTTATAAAAAAAATATCGGGCACAAAATCCAGGTTCGTATGAGTAGGAATTCAAGTTCTTAAAGATTTCTCCCCCCCCCCCCCCTAAAAACCATCTATAGATATCCCATCTGCAATTATAAAATTTTTTTTCTTATGTTTGTTGCTATTCTTAACCTTACTTATGGGATCTATGAATTGATTGAGTTCATCGTTAATGCTGCACTACTAAAATGTTTTATGTTTGTTGCACCCATCATGTCTTTGTAATTTTGTACTGTAATGCTCCATCTTTTTTTACTAATCTAAAAGCCTAAAATTATGTGTGGGGTACTTGATTGATTGTTACTAACAAAAGAAGATGACAAGTACTAAAATGTTTTTTCTTATGTTTGTTGCTATTCTTAGCCTTACTTATGGGATCTATGAATTGATTGGGTTCATCGTTAATGCTGCACTACTAAAATGTTTTTATGTTTGTTGCACCCATCATGTCTTTGTAATTTTGTACTGTAATGCTCCATCGTTTTTTACTAATCTGAAAGCCTAAAATTATGTGTGGGGTACTTGATTGATTGTTACTAACAAAGAAGATGACAAGTACCATTGACCCTTTGCCTTTCTTTTTTGCATTAAACACAATTTGCTATTATTAGATTTTCAATTCCTATATATCATATTTGACCTCTTCTTTTCTTTTTCTTTTTGTGATTAGAGGCCAGAGTCTGAGAGCTTCAGGGATGAAGGCATGGGTCTAGTTCCTTCAAAGTGGAAAGGAATCTATCCAATCAATGGCCAGGAATCAAAAGGCAGCACCATCATATGAATAAATGGAGGGCCCAGACGATGCATTGCCAATGATCCTTCAAGCTGGTGAACAAAGGACAGGATGAGGAAACATGTTACATGCTCCCATTGCAAGTAGCGTGGTCATATTATACAGACATGTAGAGATCCACCTCCAAGGGGATGAATCTATTTTCCGGGCTTGGTGTAAATACTTATTTTTGGTGGTACAACATATTGTCCTCATTATTTTGGATGTATCTCTGGATAATTGTGGGAGAACATCATGTGTATATATTGATGTATAGACCCAAACCAATAGTGAAGTTTGGATATGATAATTTGAAAAAAATTTTGTATACCGGCACCTTCCATATGGGGTATTTGTGTTATCTATCAGTTCTTTGTGTACCATTGCCTCTGCAAGTTTTGTTGTTTCAATCCGCTCCATACAACTTGATCTTTTCATTTATGAAATAACTCAGGGTTATTATCTGCTTGCAGGACCTGCAAGAAGGCATCACAAACAAGACCATTACAATGAGTTTATGAAAGTAGAAAATAGCAAAAGAAATGAATAAGGATGATCACTTGATGGTGACGATGCCCTTATTCGGGATGCTTAAAGAGATTTCAAGTAAGAAGATTCATAATTTTTTTTTAAAAGAGAGAGAACTCAGAAGTGTAAATTGTTGAAGAAGATAACAATGACCAACATCCAAAGCAATAACAAAATTTATTCATATGATGGTGCTGCCCTTTGATTCCTAGCCATTGATTGGATAGATTCATTTCCAATCAATTGAAAATTAAATGCACATACCTTGACTGGCCAATATTGCTTGACTGTTGTGAGTCCAAAATCTGACTTCTCTTTCCCTGTTGCTTAGTCTGTCTGGTTGAGGAATTAGTGCTAATTGAATGGAACAAAATCATCCTACTGATGAGATTTTGAGAACAAGAAAAAGATAAAAAAAGAAACGAAGAATAAAGAAATATGAGAATAAGATTCTGTTCAGGACATGGAATTGCAAAACAGTGTTGGTCACATCAGTAGACAGGCCCTTTTATCACTATCTAGAACTATTTTAATTCTAAAGATTAGTATAAATCCTTAACCAAATGAATCCAAATACACCAGAGTGATGATCCATTGGGTGTCAACTAGAGTGTAAAGAGAGGGGGATAAGAGGTGTTCCATGCCAGCACTGTATGACATATGCAGCAGGAATATTTTTTCACCTTCATAGGCTTAATAAGAAAACAGGATTCATGAACAAGGCCAATAGATATGACTTTAACTACTTCAAAAGCCTATAAAACCCTTCAACTGCTTTAACATCATTAACCTCAGAGTAATTTGATTCATTGGATGAACAATAACATGCATTCATTCTACAATGAATACTTTCAATTCATCTAAAACATGACTAGGAAACAAAAGAAAAGGGGATAAATCAGAGTAGTAAGGTAAAATCATAGGCCTAACATTATATGAACTTGAATTCCTATTCATACGAACTTGAATTTTGTGCCCAACATTATTCTTTGATAACGTTATCGTTACCATCATTTATAGTTTCTTTATCCATTTTTTTTGTGTCCAACAAGAAAATAATGATGACTTTATATTGAGATACATAAACAATAAAGAAAGACTCATGATTTCACTCAAAATTTAGTTTTCAAAAATCCCTGATAACGATATCGTTACAATTATTTATATATTCTTCGCCCATTTTTTGTCTCCAACAACAAAATGACAACGAATTTATACTGGGGTGCATAAACAATGAGAAAGGCTCACGGATTTGGCCCAGAAATGCATTTTCCTAATACGTATAGTTACCAAAAATAGAAAAATGCACTTTTCTTGGCCTAAATAATGGAATTTTCCAAAAAAAGGCCGTGCATCAGCGGCGAAAGCGCTGAGTTGTGTTCATTGGCCCGTTTCCACCCAAAATACTATGTAATTTCACAAAAAACGGACACTTTGAAAAGTTGGCCCAAAACCGTCAATTTAGCAAAACATCAAAGCAAGTGGGTTTTTTTTTTTGGGTTTCTTCATTCTTTGTTTTCTCCTTTTGGTATGGGGGCGTGGGCCTTGTTCATGTGGGGTGTGGGCCAGTAGCACAATAGCTCTTCAAGTGAAGGTGCGCAGATCAATGGGTTTGAACCTTTTGATGCTTTTTAAAATGGCCCTGGATAGGCAGCAAATGAAGGTTCGAATCCTCAAAGAGAGGGTTCGAACCTTCGGGCTCTCTGGTATTTGGCCCAAGAAGTGAGTAAGGCGAAGGTTTGAACCCTCTCTTAGAGGGTTCGAACCTTAGTGCCCTCTGGGATTTGGCCCAGGAGTGGAAATAAGTGACGGTTCGAACCCTGTTTGTAAGGGTTCGAACCCTAGTGTTCTCTAAAATTTGGCCCAGGATGGCAACGAAGTGAAGGGTCGAACCCTTAGTGCAAGGGTTCGAACCTTAATGATCTCTGGAATTTGGCCCAGGATGACAAACAACCGAAGGTTCGAACCCTTAGTGCAAGGGTTTGAACCTTTGGGTTCTCTGGGATTTGGCCCAGGAGGGCAACTAAGTGAAGGTTCGAACCCTTACTGCAAGGGTTCGAACCTTTGGGCTATCTGGGATTTGGCCCAGGAGGGTTACAAAGTGATTCTTGTTTGATCGCCAATAGAGTATAAAGTTCTTTTTTTATTAATTTTTTTTTCAGCTTTGGCCAATGGTGAAGAAGTATAGATCACAATCAGTTGTAATGGTGGTGATTCTAAAACTGTAATTGAAAAAAGCGAAATTGGTCTGGTAAATCAGTCCAATTTGCAAAATCGAACAGTTGCTAAGCAGTCCATAGCTAAGTGGTGTCAAAAAATTGAACAAATATAAACCCATGTTGCAGCCATTCTTCAGGAAGTAAGGATTCTTGTTTGATCTTTGTATTAATGATTCGGAAATATCTCAAACGTGTTCGCCCACATAATTGGATCACTTGTGTGCTGTATGCTTTTGAATGTCTCCCTAATATGCCAGGACCTGTTGTGCATAGTACACTGAAACTTCACAGGCATTCAACCAAAATACATGAATATCAAGGGAACCACAAAAAAAAAGTGTATTATGTGTGATGTTTGCTTGCATCGTTTATTCTTTTATTATTAACAAATACATCTATAGACAAAAAAATAAAAATAAAAACCAGCCTGGGAATTGGCCCAACATTGAAGTCCATTGGTGAATGAGGAATTATACATCTAGTCTATTCATTGTAACATCCCGACCATTAGCCTATATTAATTATATATAATTCCTTGATTAGTTAGTAAGTGTGTTTAGAGTCTTAGCGAGTCGGGTTTGACGTATGAATAGTGTGGGTAACATCTCACGTGATGCGTAGCGCGTTTGGGTACAGTAGGGGGTGGTTTGCTATTTTGGGAAGTTTTCAGGGGTCTAATTGAGATTATGAGTTTTTGTGAGTTTGGGTGCATCGGATAGATTGGGTAATTTCATGAACTTTAGTCTTCTACCATGTTTCGATTCGACGCGAGGAAGAGGCCCAAATTGATCATTTAGGCTAACCAAGGACTAAACCCATATATGGTCCATGCTTATCCTATGCTACCCACTCATTCTCTACCACCTCCACTCACTCATTGCAACCATCCTATTTATCACTACTACATCCGGAAGCCTCATCTCTTCACTCAACTCTATCTCACCATTTCAATACTATTCACTCTCTTCTTCTCTTCACTACCTCCTTGCCAAAGCCAGCCATAGAGCCTCCATCTTCACAATCCAAGCATCACATCTTCTTCCTCAAGCTCCAAGGAATCTAACCATTCCATTTTCAAGAAAATCCAACCACAACCCATTGAAAGGTAAGCTTCCAAAGCTTTTGACCATAGTGAATCTTCTTCCTTTTAGTTAGAAATGGATTAGGAATACTCACTACCACCCATTGCATTCATTTTGTAGAGTGATTTTGGGATTGAGAAGCTTTTACACACTTTGAGCTCAAAAAGAGAGATTTCTCCTAATTCTCTTGATTTTGGTTTAGCTCATCTTTGAGGCAAGTTAATATATATATTTATGCTTGGATATGTTGTTTCTTCCTTGAATTGATGATTGATTATGTCTAGATAACCCAATGCTCTAATCTTGACAATTTGAATTGAAAACATGATAAATTGGGTTAATCATCTAATGAATTGAATTGGAAATGAAAATGATAAATTGAGAAGTCTATAGGACCTGATATAATGTGGGTTTCATTCTCAAATAACTGTGAAACAAGTTCATAGGTGATGGGAATGGAAAGGGACCAATTACACATCAGTTACAGAACTGAAATTCTGTAATTGTAGTGTACCCGGTCGACCTACCAAGGGTTTCGGTCGACCAAAGACACTGCGCCGGGTGCGGACAGCACCTGACCAAATTACTGTTCACAATTTCTGCACACTACTGCAGGTCGACCCGGGCTGTACTAGGTCGACCGGGACAACTGTAGAGGACCTTTTTAAGGACACTTTTGACCTCTTTTTCTATTAGACTTGTATGGAACCTTGGCTACCTTTATGGACTCATTTGACTTGATATGAGGAGTGTTTTGGAGCATGCATTTCTCATTGTTATTCCTATTTTCTCGGTATTCAACTTATATCAATCTTGAACGGTACGGGACAACGGGATACCCTCTCTTATATCTATGCACGAAGATTATTTATTCGGGTATCACGAACCTTAATCCTTTCGTTGACTGAGTAGAGTTGTACGAGAATATGGTAATAACTATTGACCTAAGATTGGATTGTTTATTGCTCTCGATTCTAAATGGAACAATTTCGTACTTTCTACATGAAATGCTCATGTTCCATAGATTTCTTTACTAGTTTTGGTTTGGGGATTTTAATATTACTTGATGAACCTAGATGATGACCTAGGATCCCCTTATTGTCTTGTTTACCTTGTTCTTGATAATTGATGGAAGTGTTGAGACTAAGCGGCTTTGATTGTAAAAGCTTAATGAGGACTACTTATGGTATTGATAAATTGATGGTATTGATATTGAAGAAGCTTGCTTGTATTGTCTTGATCTTGATGGTATTGATATTGAAGAAGCTTGCTTGTCTTGTCTTGATCTTGATTTGATAAATGGAAAGTAGTCTCTCCTTGATTAATAAATCTTGTTCACGCAAGAAAGCCTAGTCCCTCACTATTGTTGTCTAGAATTCTTGTGTCAGGCACCACTTAGCTGTATATCGCCCAACACAGATGGGGCACCATCTGTGTGAGGACCTTGATGAACGTCTGCGCAGTACGACTTGTTACTTGATATCTTGCTTGTTTGCCAGGTCATTCCTGTGCCTTGTTGCCGGGTCATCCCCGTGCCTTGTTGCCGAGTTCACACTCGTGCCTTGTTGCCAAGTTTACACTTGTGCCTTGTTGCCGAGTTCACACTCGTGCCTTGTTGCCAGGCTTTTAACCCTGTGCCTTGTTGCCAGGTATATCCTGTGTCTTGGTTTCCCCACCACAACTAAATATGAGTATGGGAGGGCAATATCCCGTGGTAATTAGCTATGTGGACCGCCTATCTTGCTAGATGTTTATATTAGATTGTTTATGACTCGTATACTATGTGTTTCTTATGTCTGAAATGCATATGTTTCATATGATCTTATCTCTTGTCTACTCTCATTTGATATGTATATCTTGTTGTCATTTGTATCTATATTGCTTGCCATCCGTCATGTTGACGATACTACTCTTGGTGCATAGGTACCGAGATCTTCTATCCCGAGGAGGAGACGACGGTAGAAGTACAGTTGGATCAGTCTGATGACTTCTTAAACTATAGTACGGACGGCGTTGTATAGCCGTACTGACCCCGTACTGGAGAGCCTTCATGATTAGCTTGTTAGATTCATCTTTTATGCTTTTGTTTATCTTTTGATTAAGTCTAAGTTTGGTTTGGTTTTATGTTTTAAATAATACTTTCGGTTAAGTGTTTAAACTCTGAACTTTAATAATAGTATTCAGTATTGTTCTAAACTATGCATCTTTAAGATACCAATTGTAATTATAAAGCTTCCGCTATTGATTGTTTGTATTGGAGGAAATGTTTATACCTCACAGTGGTCTTCGATCCAATTGGGACATGATTGGGGCTAAGTTATATTTTACTTCTGTTGGAAAAAGTTTTAAATTAGCCCTAATCTCACGTAACCCCGGTTTCCATTTTTGGGGCGTGACAAGTTGGTATCAGAGCATTACTGGTTTCTAGATTTAAAAACAAGTAGAAACTAAGACGTGTGAGGATTGGATTCATTTTTGGGTATCTTAGCTTTTTTAGATTGTATAGTTTGTTTGCTAGATTGAGTCCCATAGAACTAACGTTTATTATGTTTCAGAATGGCTTATCGAAATTTACGCTCAAACAATAGCAATCCAGAGAGTAGCGATGCCAATGCAAATGCTAATAAGAATGCCAATGCCAATGCTAACGTACATGTTGAGAATACTATGGAAGGAAAGTTCAATCAATTGATGCAAGCTTTCGTCACTTCTCAAGAATCACAATCCAAGATGATAGAAGTAATGCAGAAGCAAGCTCAACCGGCACAGGTTATTATGCCAGCAAGGGCAGTAGACCCTAATGATGTATTTGATAAATTTAAGAAGAGGAATCCGCCAGAATTTTATGGAAATGAAGATCCACTTGATGCTGATGAGTGGGTTGTACAGATAGAAAAGATATTCGATGTCTTCAAATGCACAGGGAAGGAGCGAGTTCAATTGGCAGCTTATATGCTTATAGGTACAGCAGAAATGTGGTGGAAATCAGTCAAGACTCCTTTTGTTACAATTGAGGATGAGACTGCATGGGAATCTTTTAGTACATTGTTTCGTGCTAAGTTTATTCCACCTCATATTACAGCATTAAAAATAGCAGAGTTTGAGACCCTTCAGCAGGGAGAAGACTCAGTTCAGGTTTATGAGCAGCGGTTCACTAACCTATCCCGGTTTGCACCATCTCTGGTAAAGACCGAAGCGGATAAGGTTATGAGGTTTATTAGAGGACTGAACCCCAACATCAAAGAAATGGTGACTAACGTTACTTTGGCTACCTATGAGGAGAATCTTAAGAGGGCTTATTGGGCTGAAGAATCTATCAAGGAAAAGGCTATCTACAATCAGAGCCTTTGAGTGGCTCAGACTCAGGGCAGAAATCAAGGTGCAGGTTATCAGCAGCAACAATCGCAGTATCAGCAGCGGCAGTATCAGCAATAGGCTAAGAGGCTTAAACCAGATCAGGCACGGAGGGTAGAGTGTTTCCACTGTGGTAGAAGTCACCCATCAGTAGAGTGCAGGAAGTTAACATGAACATGTTATGAGTGTGGTCTACAAGGCCACTAGGTCAAGGATTGTCCTAGGAAACAAGGTCAGGGTGTGAGGAACGCAGCTCCTCGACCACTTATCGTAGCACAACCTTTGAGGCAGGCACCACCTAACAGGCCCCAACAACTTAATCAGCAACAGCCTAGGGTACAGCAGCAACAACAACAACAATATAGACTTGCAGGACCTCAATAGAACCGAGGACACCAGAGGCCTCACGGGCAATAGCAAGGGCGGCAACAAAGGTATCAACAGAGGCCCCAGTAGCAGGGTAGGCTTAATGCATTGGATATTCAGGAAGGAGAGGAAGCAGGTGGAGTGGTGGAAGGTACACTCTCTATCTCAGATGTACCAGCTAGAGTCTCATTTGATTCTGGTTCCACGCATTCTTTTGTTTCTCCTATATTTGCTGCATGCTTGGAGGGAGAAGTAGCTCCATTGTATTGTGTTTTACTTGTTAGTACTCCCTTAGGGAAGACTGTACAGTGTGAGTCCTATTATCCAGCATGTAAAGTACAAGTAGGAACCCTTACCCTATCTGCAGATTTAATCATCCTAGGGATGAATGATTTCAACGTGATTTTGGGGATGGACTGGTTGTCTACCTATAAAGCAGTCATGGATTGCTTCAACAAGACCGTCAGATTGCAAGTGTTAGCAGACAGTGTGGAGATAGTTGGTGAGAGGAGACCCGAATCCACTAGTGTCATTTCAGCCTTGAGGGCAGAGCGTTTGATTAAGAGTGGATGTGATGGTTATGTAGCATTTATCACAAAGGATAAATTGTCCAAAGCGGTGAAGGATATTCCAGTTGTATGTGAATTCCCGGATGTCTTTCCGGAGGAGATACCTGGATTACCACAAGTTCGAGAGATATACTTTACGATTGAGCTTGTGCCAGGGACAGCACCAATTTCAAAAGCTCCTTATCGTATGGCTCCAGCAGAGCTAAGAGAGTTGAAAGCTCAATTACAAGATCTCTTGGACAAAGGATTTGTGAGACCAAGTGTGTCACCATGGGGTGCACCGGTTTTGTTTGTGAAGAAGAAGGATGAATCAGGTTACAATCAAGAACAAGTATCCTTTACCTAGGATAGATGAATTATTTGATCAGTTGCAAGGAGCACGGTATTTTTCTAAGATTGATTTGAGATCAGGCTACCATCAGTTACGGGTTAAGGACTTAGATGTGCAGAAGACAGCTTTCAGAACCAGATATGGCCATTATGAATTCTTGGTGATGCCATTTGGACTAACCAATGCACCGAGTGTATTCATGGCCTTGATGAATAAGATCTTTGCTCCATACTTAGATCAATTCACAGCGGTATTCATAGATGATGTTTTAGTCTATTCGAAGTCCAAAGAAGATCATGTAGAACATTTGATAGCTTCATTGCAGATCTTGAGAGAAAATCAGCTCTATGCCAAGTTAAGTAAGTGTGATTTTTCGCTCGAGCAAGTGTCTTTTCTAGGACACATCATCTCTAAAGAAGGTTTGGCAGTAGATCCAGCGAATATTGAAGCAGTTGTTAGTTGGCAGAGTCCGAAGACAATAGCACAAATCAGGAGTTTTCTAGGTTTGGCAGGGTATTACAGAAGATTTGTGAAAGGATTTTCCAGTATAGCAGCTCCATTGACCAAATTAACAAGGAAGGATGTTCCTTTTGTCTGGACAGAACAGTGTGAGGCTAATTTTCAAGAGTTGAAGACTAGATTGACTACAGCTCCAGTTCTTACTTTACCTACGGAGACTGGAGGGTTTGTAATTTTTACAGATGCTTCAGGTATTGGTTTGGGATGCGTTCTTATGCAGGAAGGAAAAGTAGTGGCCTACGGATCCAGACAGCTGAAAGAGCACGAGAAGAGATACGCTACCCATGATTTGGAGTTAGCAGCAGTGGTTATGGCACTGAAGTTATGGAGACACTACCTGTACGGAGAAAAATTTGAGGTTCACTCGGATCACAGGAGTCTTCAATACTTGTTCGGGCAGAAAGATCTGAATATGAGACAGACCAGATGGATGGAGTACATCAAGGACTACGATTTCCCAATTAAATATCATCCCGGGAAAACAAATGTGGTTGCAGATGCATTGAGTAGGAAGGAAGCAACTACCGGATGTTTACAAGTAGAATGGTCTTTGACAGAAGTATTCAGAGATTTAGATGTAGAGTTTCAGCCTCAGACAAATAAAGTGATGATTGCAAATATGCATACTTGGGAACCACAGATTTTGGACAGAATCAAGAACAGTCAAGGAGAGGATCCCGAATTAATCAGAATGATTAATAGTATATCAGACAGACCAGAGTTCAGACTCGTGGAGGGTGTGCTATATTGTCAGGATAGATTGTGTGTTCCAGATGTACATGATTTGAGGAACGAGATTATGGTTGAGGCACATCATTCTCGTTATGCTATTCATCCAGGGAGCACCAAAATGTACCAGAATCTGAAGAGTTTCTATTGGTGGAATAACATGAAGAAGGAGATTGCAGGATTTGTTTCGAGATGTCTATTGTGTCAACAAGTGAAAGCTGAACATCAGAGACCTCCAGGATTACTTCAACCATTGAAGATACCGGAATGCAAATGGGAGCACATTACCATGGACTTTGTTGCAGGATTACCACCTACGAAGAACCATGACAGCATTTGGGTAATTGTTGACAGACTCACCAAGTCAGCTCATTTCATTCCAATGAAGATGAAAGGATCCATGGATATTTTAGCACGCAAGTACATCGATGACATAGTCAGATTGCATGGAATTCCAGAGTCTATTGTATCAGACAGAGACATGAGATTTATGGGCAGATTTTGGGTTAGTTTGCAAGCAGCCTTGGGTACGACATTGAATTTCAGCACTGCGTATCATCCTCAGACCGATGGACAAACTGAGAGGACAAACCAAACTATGGAGGATATGTTGCGGGCATGTGTTCTTGATTTCGGGAAAGATTGGGAGAATAGTCTTCCTTTGTGTGAGTTTGCCTACAACAACAGCTATCACTCCAGTATCGGGATGGCACCGTTCGAAGCCTTGTATGGACGGAAATGCAGGACCCCGATTTGTTGGGAAGAGATTGGTGTTCGTAGTTTTCATGGACCTTCGATCATCAATGATACCAGTGAGAAAGTGAAGCAGATTACTGACAGGCTGAAGATTTCAAGAGACCGCCAGAAGAGTTACGCAGACCTCAAGAGGAGAGATCTAGAGTTCACGGTCGGAGACAGGGTTTTTCTTAAAGTCTCACCGACTAGAGGAACTATGAGGTTTGGACAGAAAGGTAAGTTGGCTCGGAGATTTATCGGACCTTTTGAGATTGATATGCGAGTGGGAGAGGTGGCTTACAGATTGATTTTACCGCCAGCGTTATCAGGAGTCCACAGAGTTTTTCATGTTTCCATGTTGAGAAGATATGTACCAGATCCTACACATGTGCTTCATCATGAGCCATTAGATGTCCAGCCAGATACTACATTTGTTGAGAGACCGAAGGAGATCATAGACACTAAGGAGCATGTTTTGAGGACTAGAACTATTCATTGGGTCAAAGTACAGTGGGAGCATCACAGTCCGAGCGAAGCAACTTGGGAACTCAGGGATCAGATTAAGGAAAAGTATCCAGAACTTCTACCAGAGGTGTGAGATATTTGGAGGACCAAATAGTCCAAGGAGGGGAGGATGTAACATCCCGACCATTAGCCTATATTAATTATATATAATTCCTTGATTAGTTAGTAACTGTGTTTAGAGTCTTAGCGAGTCGGGTTTGACGTATGAATCGTGTGGGTAACATCTCACGTGATGCGTAGCGCGTTTGGGTACAGTAGTGGGGTGGTTTGCTATTTTGGGAAGTTTTCAGGGGTTTAATTGAGATTATGAGTTTTTGTGAGTTTGGGTGCATCGGATAGATCGGGTAATTTCATGAACTTTAGTCTTCTACCGCGTTTCGATTCGACGGGAGGAAGAGGCCCAAATTGATCATTTAGGCTAACCAAGGACTAAACCCATATATGGTCCATGCTTATCCTATGCTACCCACTCATTCTCTACCACCTCCACTCACTCATTGCAACCATCCTATTTATCACTACTACATCCGGAAGCCTCATCTCTTCACTCAACTCTATCTCACCATTTCAATACTATTCACTCTCTTCTTCTCTTCACTACCTCCTTGCCAAAGCCAGCCATAGAGCCTCCATCTTCACAATCCAAGCATCACATCTTCTTCCTCAAGCTCCAAGGAATCTAACCATTCCATTTTCAAGAAAATCCAACCACAACCCATTGAAAGGTAAGCTTCCAAAGCTTTTAACCATAGTGAATCTTCTTCCTTTTAGTTAGAAATGGATTAGGAATACTCACTACCACCCATTGCATTCATTTTGTAGAGTGATTTTGGGATTGAGAAGCTTTTACACACTTTGAGCTCAAAAAGAGAGATTTCTCCTAATTCTCTTGATTTTGGTTTAGCTCATCTTTGAGGCAAGTTAATATATATTTATGCTTGGATATGCTGTTTCTTCCTTGAATTGATGATTGATTATGTCTAGATAACCCAATGCTCTAATCTTGACAATTTGAATTGAAAACATGATAAATTGGGTTAATCATCTAATGAATTGAATTGGAAATGAAAATGATAAATTAAGAAGTCTATAGGACCTGATATAATGTGGGTTTCATTCTCAAATAACTGTGAAACAAGTTCATAGGTGATGGGAATGGAAAAGGACCAATTACACATCAGTTACATAACTGAAATTCTGTAATTGTAGTGTACCCGGTCGACCTACCAAGGGTTTCGGTCGACCGAAGACACTGCGCCGGGTGCGGACAGCACCTGACCAAATTACTGTTCACAATTTCTTCACACTACTGCAGGTCGACCCGGGCTGTACTAGGTCGACCGGGACAACTGTAGAGGACCTTTTTAAGGACTCTTTTGACCTCTTTTTCTATTAGACTTGTATGGAACCTTGGCTACCTTTATGGACTCATTTGACTTGATATGAGGAGTGTTTTGGAGCATGCATTTCTCATTGTTATTCCTACTTTCTCGGTATTCAACTTATATCAATCTTGAACGGTACGGGACAACGGGATACCCTCTCTTATATCTATGCACGAAGATTATTTATTCGCGTATCGCGAACCTTAATCCTTTCGTTGACTGAGTAGAGTTGTACGAGAATATGGTAATAACTATTGACCTAAGATTGGATTGTTTATTGCTCTCGATTCTAAATGGCATAATTTGGTACTTTCTACATGAAATGCTCATGTTCCATAGATTGCTTTACTAGTTTTGGTTTGGGGATTTTAATATTACTTGATGAACCTAGATGATGACCTAGGATCCCCTTATTGTCTTGTTTACCTTGTTCTTGATAATTGATGGAAGTGTTGAGACTAAGCGGCTTTGATTGTAAAAGCTTAATGAGGACTACTTATGGTATTGATAAATTGATGGTATTGATATTGAAGAAGCTTGCTTGTATTGTCTTGATCTTGATGGTATTGATATTGAAGAAGCTTGCTTGTCTTGTCTTGATCTTGATTTGATAAATGGAAAGTAGTCTCTCCTTGATTAATAAATCTTGTTCACGCAAGAAAGCCTAGTCCCTCACTATTGTTGTCTAGAATTCTTGTGTCAGGCACCACTTAGCTGTATATCGCCCAACACAGATGGGGCACCATCTGTGTGAGGACCTTGATGAACGTCTGCGCAGTACGACTTGTTACTTGATATCTTGCTTGTTTGCCAGGTCATTCCTGTGCCTTGTTGCCGGGTCATCCCCGTGCCTTGTTGCCGAGTTCACACTCGTGCCTTGTTGCCAAGTTTACACTTGTGCCTTGTTGCCGAGTTCACACTCGTGCCTTGTTGCCAGGCTTTTAACCCTGTGCCTTGTTGCCAGGTATATCCTGTGCATTGGTTTCCCCACCATAACTAAATATGAGTATGGGAGGGCAATATCCCGTGGTAATTAGCTATGTG
Source organism: Litsea cubeba (assembly GCA_012931725.1). Classification (NCBI taxonomy): domain Eukaryota; kingdom Viridiplantae; phylum Streptophyta; class Magnoliopsida; order Laurales; family Lauraceae; genus Litsea; species Litsea cubeba. Next base: position 145,854,361 of record CM022944.1, on the reverse strand, counting down.
GACCGCCTATCTTGCTAGATGTTTATATCAGATTGTTTATGACTCGTATACTATGTGTTTCTTATGTCTGAAATGCATATGTTTCATATGATCTTATCTCTTGTCTACTCTCATTTGATATGTATATCTTGTTGTCATTTGTATCTATATTGCTTGCCATCCGTCGTGTTGACGATACTACTCTTAGTGATAGGTACCGAGTTCTTCTATCCCGAGGAGGAGACGACGGTAGAAGTACAGGTGGATCAGCCTGATGACTTCTTAAACTATAGTACGGACGGCGTTGTATAGCCGTACTGACCCCGTACTGGAGAGCCTTCATGATTAGCTTGTTAGATTCATCTTTTATGCTTTTGTTTATCTTTTGATTAAGTCTAAGTTTGGTTTGGTTTTATGTTTTAAATAATACTTTCGGTTAAGTGTTTAAACTCTGAACTTTAATAATAGTATTCAGTATTGTTCTAAACTATGCATCTTTAAGATACCAATTGTAATTATAAAGCTTCCGCTATTGATTGTTTGTATTGGAGGAAATGTTTATACCTCACAGCGGTCTTCGATCCAATTGGGACATGATTGGGGCTAAGTTATATTTTACTTATGTTGGAAAAAGTTTTAAATTAGCCCTAATCTCACGTAACCCCGGTTTCCATTTTTGGGGCGTGACATGTATTCTCCAAGGACAATTTGCATCTTTGTAGCGTGCAGTTACTTGCGTCATGTTGGTGCGCACGTGTTCTAACATGAAGTTACCATAAATTGCAAATTTTGCAATGCATCTTCTGAAAGCTTCACGATCAATAAACTCAGACCCAACCACATATATCTTGCTGAATCAACTCCCTCCTCGAATATGATTGCTTCGGGCCCCATCGTGTCCACTGTTGTGAAGTATACCTTGGTGGTTGCATCGTTCAATCCGCTGGTAATCCACTCTTCTGGACCATGAGATTGTTGGTCCTTATTTGAACTATGTTCTTCCATGTGTCTTGAAATGGAGGGTATACTTAAAGAACAATGAACATCCTCAGAACGATCCATACTTGCATCATTGTCCAAAGCAAAAATAATTGGTTCCTCCTCTGCTATCATACCATTCGGCGCTGATGGAAAACTGAAATCGCAATCCTCATTCAAGTCGACAGTGGGAAATTCTTTCGTCTGTGCCCCGTTCACCAACACTTTGTCTTTGATTAACCTAGTTTCATTGATTAAGACTTCCCGTTGATGTTGATTTGTTTGCCTCTTTGGCTTCCTGCATAATAAACACATGGATCAATTAACTTTGGATTTATATAAACACACTTGTGGATTAAAAATAAATGTCACTACGTACGAACCTGGTTTGTGGGGTTTCTATAAGGATTTCTTTGGTAGCATATGCGTCTCCTTCCCTTCTTGCAACAAACAACAATATATTTTCTCTTGGATGAGTCCCCGAAGCTCTGAACATTCCCTTTACATCATTGTCATCATCAATGTCTATCAATGAAAAAAAACTTCCATTGTGAAGAAGGTGCTTTATACATAAGTCTTCCACACTGGCTTCCCAGTTTGATGCTTCGAGGGCAATGTTCACAATCTCACTATATGTTATGGTTTTTCGGAGATGCCTCATCTTCTGTCTTCCTCCAATATATTGAGGACATTTGAGATTTGATTGAAATTCACCATCATAATGTAATATTGTTAGGACATCAACATCCGAAGTAATACTGCAACATTAAAACATTTAATATTGGTTGGTTAAATCAGTAAAAACAAACAAGCTTCAATGAACATATCCAATAAAAAGAGGAACATTTGTTCAATACCACTAGTCCATTTGGTATATTTACTTTTAAATTTAAAATGTTCATGTCATGGTTGGAACAGTTGACATATAAGATTCGATCGTGTTGGTGTTATTATTCGGTGATATTGTCCTTCTGATATGGACAAATCTCTTATTATTAGGATTTCATTGATTTAATTTCTTGCATATACTTGAATATGATAACAGGAAGACTATAACAAGTTCAATTCAGATGCGCTCTTCTAAAGACCTCGAGATTTGTTCAATGGCATATGATGTGGTTGTTAAGAGAGCTAGCAGTTGGCATGGTTTCTCTACTTCTCACCATATATTGGATATTTGTTTTCCAATGTACCCTTCAAATGGAGTGCGCTTGACGCGCTACTGCACAACGTAAAAACTCTTTGCTATGTTTTATGGCTGCTGTAAATCAATGTTCCATTCTGAATTAGTATCAAATGTGTGTGTGTGTGGATATGCAATGGCTGCTGATTTCATATGTAGAGTAGCAGCAGGGAGGAAAGGAATTGTACATGCCCTCATCATTTATAAGTATTGTCATTCTTTTTTGAGCTCATAAGAATTAGAATATTAGATCCTTGCACGAAGAGGATTGAATGAATATCAGGCATCATGTTGTCAGTGTCTGACTGAAGTGGCAAATTATTATTCTGTTTTATGTAATTTTTAATGGCTGCTTATAGAAGCCATCTTTTTGGAGAGTGAATGCTATCCTGTTCATTTTATTTGAAGTAGAGGCGGTACTTAAAAGTTTTTTTTTAATTTTTTTAACTGAATAGTTAGGTACAATGATGTTACTTGATGAACAGAGGATAACTTTCTCTGTATGACATTTATTTTGGTCCATATTATTCTCACATCAATGTTACTGAAAAATAAAACATAAAAAATCCTATCAAAGATGTTTGCACACAATCTGTATCTTAGCAATGATAAATATACAACCTTTATTCTTCTTATCATGACAAAAGCATTTATATTGGAAGGAAAAAGGTTCAAACAAAACTTAGATTTCAATTCTCTATATGTCATTTTTTTTATGATGGGATGCTTGGGGGAAGAAGACGATGAGATGCATGCAGAAATGGTCACATGCAAAAATGGTTACATGAAAAGGGTTTATCAAAAGTAGAAAATCATGTTCTAGGGAAAAGTACAAACTTCACCTTTCCATTGCTAGGCCCCAATCAGAGTATCATATGAACTTTAATGCTCTCTACCAAACAAAGGAATGTGACTTTAATGGTCTTCAAGAGGTGGGAATGACCTGGAGGGGAAGCAAGTCGACTTTTAGAGATGGGCGTAGACAACTTGGGAGAGAAAATATGTCCCATTGATAACGTTCCTTGAGAAAAAACCCTTTTTGTTCTGCTTTTTGTATACAATGCAGGTCCCTAGCGACCCTTAAAAGTGATAAAAAAACACCATTTCGTGAAACATGACTGATTTGGTGCAATGAGGCTTAAAATTACCTTTTTAGCCCACTGGATATCTAAGCTGTTTTTTTTTTTTTTGTAAAATCCTCTTATATATTTGTAAAGAATATAATAGGAATCATCATTTCAAGCGTCAACACAAATTAATGAAAATAGATGGACCTCTTACTAACTTCATCTCTTAGAATAACACACCCTAAAACTTCATTTCTAATTAAAACATAACATTCAACTTAATATTTAATCAATAATAATAAAAAAAGAGAAAGCCTTGTAAATTTTCATAAATTAAAAAGGGTATACAATATAGAAATACTTGTGATTAAAATAAAAAAGAGTGTTGTGATTCATCAGATCATTCAATTGCACCAGACAAGAAAGACTAGTGGTCATATCGAAAGTACAAAATTTCAAAAACTTTCTTGTTTTTTAAAATGAAAAGAAGTAAGAAAAACAACATTCTCAAGCCACTAAAAGACAAAAATCTATTTACTTTTTTTCCCAAAAGTATGAAAGATTCCTTATCATTCTACTGAAAATAAATTTTCATCATAGTATAATTAGACCCCACCCTAATATTTTATTCTCTTCAATATTCACTGTACTTCATTTCACTTTATAAGTATTTTTACCAAACAAAACCTAAATTTCAAATTGGGGACCTTCAAATTGTATAAAAAATATTTTTTTTGAGTCACTTTGTTTAAAGGAAAGAGAAAAAAAACCCAAATTCGCAATATGCCAAAGTCCCAACCCGATTGTCATAGACTCCTGATCCCTCATTAAATGGACCCTACAAAAGATGGATAATTAAAAAAATGTAATGCTAATTAGTCTGAGCCACAATTCAAAATCAATCTATCTGAGTCTGTAGCAAGCAACACCAAATGATTTGATAAACAACTTAAATCTCATAACAAACAAAAGATAAAAGATTTATCCAAAAAAACCACAGCCATTGTTACTCATCAAAAGAACAAAAGGAAAAAAAAAGAAAAAAAAGAAATCTCCCTTCCTTTCCCTCTAAAGAAAATAAAACCTAGAATAAAGAAAAATTAGACTTTTTTGTTGTAATCACCTTTCTTGTGACGCTACACTCGATGACAATGTTATAAACAAAGAATCAGAATACAAACAGACTTCAAAAAAAAAATACTATTACATATATAGGGATGTTCATGGCCGAGTTGAGTTGGGTTGAACAATAAGTGCCTAGTCCGAGCCCAACCCACATAAAATAGGTTAAGCTCGAGCCTAAGTAGATAATGTTTTTGTTTGATTCCAGATGGTGAAGGAGAAGGACCCACAGTCCCACACCCACACCTATAAATTTTTGTAGATGATCCATTTATATTTTCCATGAGTGGACCCCATCATAGGGTTAGAAGATCCGGATTCCGTTTATCAAGATTGTATATGATCCCACTTTATTCAAACGGTCAAACCCTAGTGTATCTCCTACCCACTCAGTACCAAAGAAATCTTAATAAGGCGTCCAAAGGTTGAGGATACACTACAACACTAGTAGCAACTGAAACCTATCATCTATTTCATCCAGGAAAATTTCAGATAAAGCCTCAAGTTTTTATCTTATTTCAAAAAAGGACATAAGTTTTAAAACTTCTCAAATTAGTCCCTAAATTTCTCAGTAAGTTTTCAACTAAGGACGTCCAGTCATTTAAAGGTATTTTCTAGCGATTTTACCCTTGATCAATTATTTTAAAATACCCAAACTACCTTTCATTAAAAGCCATGACATGGTTTCTGCATCCACTACATGCAGCGATCATTGTGGGATCGTTGGTTGTCCTTGATCACTGTGAGGACACCGATGAAGGAAATGAGGAAAATATAGAGAAAGTGAATGAGAGTTTTAATTCAATGAAGGGTACTTTGGGCATTTTTAAGAAATTGAGGGAAAATTTTGCAAGAAAATATTTTAAAATGAACGAATATCCTTAATTGAAAACTTCCTGAAAAACTTAGGGATTAATTTGACAAGTTTTGAAACTTGTGTCAATTTTTAAAATAAGGTAAAAAATTGAGGCCTTATTTGAAAACTTCCCATTTCAACTATAACCAAGTGATTAATAATGTGGCCTAGCCTAGTGTATTTCCTACGCTACGCGTATCTACGATACAATACAATACGAATATAGCTGTAACTGCCCCACTCCACTACAAAAGAAATCTTCTACCCTCGTTATTCATTACTATAAATTAATTCAAAAGCGCAAACCAGAATCTCACTCACTTTCTCTCTCTAGAAGCTGAAGCTCTTTCAATTCAATTGAGAAATCATCTCATTCCATTTTGATTTTTTCTCTTTTTGGGTTCTCTACTGCGTCTTCTTCTTCTTTCATTTGTGGTTTCCAGCAACCATAGATCTTAATTTACTAGGGTTTGTTTGTGAGAGATTTATTAACGAGATTGCAAGCTGCAAATTTTTTTCGTCTTCTTTTTAAACTCTGCTGGTGTTTGGCATTGTTCATTTTGAATCAAGGAGTTTGTAACAGTTGCATCAATTCAATATAGTAACGAGCCCCTTGTCATCAGTAGAGGACATATTTATCAATTTATCATCTTCGTCCAAATCACTGTTCTTCAGCCTTTACATCATTTTACTGTATTAATGCTCAATTAGTGTGAGATGATCATGTTCATTAGTAACTCATACATATATGCTGAAAAATTCTTTCATTATGTTGTTTGCTTGAGGTCATCATCCTATTAAGATAAGCTGTGGAAACTAGCCTAAATAGAAAGTTTGGGATCATTGAGATAAGAAATTGAGCTGTGGCATTCACAAGTTTTTGGTGGTAGTGAATGAGTAGAGTAAAAGTTGTTAACAATTGATACCGTATGTTAGCCATGATGACATTTGACATTTAGTGTGAGATGTTATGACATTGAGTAGAGCCCTTAGACGTAGGGTGCTTGAGCTTAGTGTCACACCCCGAGACCGGGCCCTGCAGTGATCCGACCTCGGGGTGTGAAGTTTTGGGATTAATTTGAAACTTTTGCTTTTCCCAAGATCCGCGTGAATGAGGATAATAAAATTCCATCATGTCCTGAATATTTTGAGGAAGCTAATCATGGCGTTGCGACCCGGAGTCCGTGGCCATCGGATTCCGTGTCGCACTCAACCAATATCATAAAGCCATCAAATGAGCAGACCGGTACAAATCATAAATCATAGAATACTGAGCTGGTAGTAACAGGACTATTTATTTCTCACATATTCAAGTTACAATTAACAAATGTCTTAATTACAAATCCCATGAAAATGGCTAACAAAGCCATACAAAAATAAACAACTAAATAAAATGCTACCCCAAATGATATTACGAACTCCGGTGCCAAACTTGACATCTATATGACATCAAAGGCAGCCTCTCGCGTCAGACCGGCGGCTCAACCGCCTCCTTCGATCAAACACCTAAAAAGCAATAGGAGAGAAATCTGGCACCAAACAAACAGGGTCAGACACGACGGTCTGGCAAGCAAAATTCAGATAATATGATAATAGGCATTTATAAAACATTATGGAATAATTGTAAAACCATTTAAAAAGTCTAAACAATAATAGTAATAAACCATGATAAAATGATTAAAAGACCGAACATAAATATCAAATCAAATAAATGAACTGTATCTGAAACGTAAATATCTTAAAAACATAACTGACTACGTAAAACATTGAATAATTGAAAATACGTTTAAAATCCTGAATAATAGAGACAATACGATAAAAGATCGATTCCTTAAACATTAAAAAATTCAAAGACTATAATAAGCATAAACAAACAAGAATCATAAAATAAAATATCTAACGGATAAAACATTGGCAAACCACATATAGCTATTTTCACCTATTATCGAAGTAACAAGAGCAGACAGAACCGTAGCCACTACTCGTGGGACCGGAACGAACAAAGTCGTTATCAAACAGAACCGTAGCCACTACACGTGGGACCAGAAACAGAACCGTTGCCATGGTCGGTACAAACAGAATCCAAGCTGCAGCTGGCAGACAAATTAAAGATCCCAAGCCGGGTGATCAGCCCGACAAGGTGACCTAAGCCTAGTGGTGCCTTTAGTTTTCAAAGCCCAAACCGATACAAATCAAATCATAAAAGTGATTCATTTCTGAAACCGATAAAAGGACTACTCCTGAACAAATACATACTGAAAATACTGACAAATCCAACAAATCTGATGAGTATCCTTATCAATGTCCATAATTGTGGTAAACCACCCCAAAGCATTCAAATAGATTTATAAATGGATCCGGACAAAACCTTTTAACATGGAATGAATTTAGCATATGATGATTCAACAGTCTAATGCGGGTCGTCTTGATGCACATTTGACCCCCTAGTGTCATTGATTAATAGTAATTTGGTGCCACAGAAGATCCTTGACAATAAAAAGGGATGAAGTGTACATTGAGACTTGAAAGATTCCCAAGTGATTTTATTCATAGTTCGAACCAAGTCACATAATGGCTCTAGGATTTAAAAGGGCTGAATGGGCTTCAATTATAAAAAAGGAATTGGGCTGAATTGGACTTGAATATGGGCTTGAAGTGAACCTGAAAAACAATCCAATAAGTCCCCTTAAAAACTGTTTTAAACCTCTTTGAATCATGCCCAAATCTGGCCTTAAACCAAGCCCAAAACAGACCTCAAACCTAGCCCAAAACAGTCCTTAAAATGGGCCCAAATCAGACCTTGAAACAGGCCCAAAGAACTCCTACAAACGGGCCCTGATGCTGGACTGGGCTCGCTCGAGCTACCCAAGGTCTGCTCGAGCGAAGCCCATCCAGAAGCTGGGTCGCTCGAGCGGCCCACTGGGTCGCTCGGTCGCTCGGACCAGGCAGATTCTGGTCCGCTCGAGTGACCGAGACTGGGCTCTATCCAGTCCGGCTCAGCTGGGTTCTTCCCCTTTTTGCAATCTTTTTCATTCCCTTTTCTTGATTTTTCTTTCCCCTTCTCCCATGCACATTTCCATGATTATTTGGGTCCTTTCTTGACCTCCTCAACTCATCAAATCATCAATCATTTAATCATTCCAATCAACCATACAAAACACTTTTAATCAAAGATTTTCTCCATTCTTTGAACACAAAGACTTGACATAAAGAAGGCTGAATTTCAAGATGACCAAATTGAAAACAAATTTCCAATTCATTGCAAAACAATAACATAAGTGGAATCAAACATAAACATTGCTCCATTTATCCAAGGTAAATCTATGAATCATAAAAAGATTAGAACATAGAAAGAAAGTGCCATGAAATGAAACTTATAAAGTAGAACCATCATATTAATTGTAGAATCCACTTGCCTCTAGTCAAGATGAAGAACAAGTAACTCAAAGATGGCCTCAATTAAGACTCTAGCTCCAAATCCACAAAACCCCCAAAATAATCCAAGAGAAAGCCCTAGAAACCAAACATTTGCAAAACCTCCATGAATCTCTTTGCATGGATGACAAAAACATTCTAAATGGTTTGGAAAACCAAGATTTCATGAAAGGAAAACCATGGCTAACCTCTTGTAGCTTGAACAAAGAAGAAGGGCTTGAAGGAGAGGGTTGCCTAGCTCAAATCCTTTGAAAAAGAGTATCCTAGAGAAGCTTGAGAGGTGAGGGAGAAGGTTGAGAGATCAAATCTCCACTTGGTCTTCAAGAAGATGGCAAACCAGAGGAGAGAGAAGGTGGGGAAGAAGAAACCCTAGGCTCTCTCTCAAAAGTTGCAGGAAAATGAAGATGGGAAGAAGAAGAACCCATGTGGTTTTATAAAGAGTAGGTGGGTTGGGTCCCATGGGCCCCAACATTACAAAGGCTGAAACTAATATTTGTGGGTCCCGAATGAGATCGACAAAGAAGACAAAATCGATCAACGAAATATTTACTTTCCAAAAAGTATATTTTCCCCAAATTCTGAAATTTTCGAAATTCAATTACAGATTTAGTGTGAAAAGTCAATTTTGCCCTTTTTATCGAAAAACGTATTTTCTGATCATCAAATCAAAATGGTCAAAACATGAAAGTTGTTAAACTTAATAAAATGAGTCAAAAGGAGTAAAAATTGTAATTTTCCAAAATAAGAATAATTTCTCACAAAATATAAATCATATGGACCGGGTCAAACCAAAGTCAACGGTCTTCAAAATCTCCAAGGCTATGAAAAATCTAGTCAAATTCAAAGACAAGGTCAAACCAACTCTAATCTTGCTTAAAAAGCTAAACCATGATTAAAACAATACTAAACAAAAGAACTGGGGGTCGGGGTCTTACATCCTCCCCCCCCCTTAGAACCCATTTGGTCCTCCAAATGGTCTAAACCAAATAAAAATCAAAAACCCAAAAAGACTAAAGAAAACACTGACACCCTCGTTGAACCTCTGCAACTGTGATGTCCCCTGATCAAACCTGACGTTGAGATGCGCCTGCAAACAACATTCTGATTCGGTTGAAGGCGCCACACTATTCCACATATCTGCTCAAAACATACTCCTCTGACCAAACTAGTGTTCAACAATTCCTCTACTCATCTTTGGTGTCATCTGTCGTTCCTGTACTGGGTCATTTCCTTTTACTTACCTTGTCAGTCACTGTCGGTCCAAGAAACTGCAAGTTCTGTCTCTTTCTATCACCTTGGAATTCTGTGCCTTAAGTCCTACAAAACTGTACACGGTGCTCCTGACGCTTGTACGAAGATGTGATCGTAGACATGCTTTCTCTGAAATAATCTCTACTTTGAAAATTTCTGGAATTCCATATACCTACTTTTACTGTACCATTCAGATTCTGGCTTGAAACTCTTCTATCTGGTCTTATCTTCAAGGAATTAGTGTAATTGAAATCCTACCAAATCCTAGTCTCTTCATCCACTTTCATTCGGAGTCCTGAAACAATCTATCATCTCCATCAAAGCTATCAACGCAAGCGTCCCATGTCAGCACGTTAACTTCGAAGTGAGTGACTTAGAAATCTGTTGGCTCCTCGAATGCATCCTCAGCTGCTGGCCTCCAAGAATACCGTCAATCCTTCTTCGTTTTGAAATCACAAACTCCAAATTCTATAGGTCTCCTGTCACTGACTTGGTCTGCTACAACCCAGATGTCACACTACTATAAACCAGATGTTAAACTTCCATAACCTGCTGAGCTGTTCTGTGTCAAAACTTCACATGGCTTGCCTCTTCAGATTTCACTCTTCAAGTCTTCTACCCTTGACATGTAAAGCCGACCTTGGAAATTCAATCTGTGTTCACAACTCCATATTCCAATCTTTCTGTGCTGTACTCAGAATTCCTGCCAACATCTGATTCTATCTGCTTGCTACTCTTGATCTCTTACCTGATACTGTGTTATCAACAAAATAAACCTGCCAAGCTGGCATCATTCCCTGATAAGTTGAAACTTTCAATCCAAGTCTCGAAGCAATTCCACCACTTTTAGTTTGTCCTCTAAGGTTCACCAATTAACTAAATCCTTGCAAAAGTGCGGGTAGAGTCATTTTCTTGAATGGTGCTTGACTAAAATTTTTCACAATCTGGAGTCTGCTCAATCTTCTGTTTCTGCCTTATACCCTACCTTTCCTGTAAGAACAATTGTCTCATCAACTTCCGAATGTCACGTCTCGAATGATGTTTACTCTCTCATAAATCCAACTTTGTCTCCAACTGAACCAGTACACCTCCTGACATCCGTCAACCCTTCAATTCCGTACATTTTCAAACTCCAACCATAAACCAATACAACTCATTCCATTCAATGCAAAACAAATCTTAAAATTTTAAACATAATGACTAAACAGTCACTTAGTTGAATTTCATCATTTTAAAACATAGTAGAAACTGAACCTCCAAATTATCAAATAAAGCTTAATAAATAAAGTTTATCAAAGTTTGAGTATGAAATAACATTATTCATTTTGAAATTCATGTTTTCATAACCAAACAAATCATTGAAACACTCAACAATTTCAAATCAGGATTTCAAAAATAAATCAGATTCATATAGTATGACTATACATTAAACTTTGTTGAAATATGAGTGTTAATTAAACACTAAACCTTGTTGAAACCTGAACTCATTTGTTCATAAAAGTCTTGCAGAAATCTAAACTCATTTATTTATAAAAATCCCGCAGAAATCCAAACACAGCTGGATGTTAAAACAAATGTAGGAATCTGCATATAATCTGAACACAAAAACCCTTAGGAAATTCATCTTGCATAGCCAAAGGAAATGAATCAATGAAATAGAAATTTCACATCGTACTTTGAAAAAGAAACACAATTTTAGTTACATGCTTTTAAAGATCAGTTTATTCACTAGCCTCTACAATCCATCATTAAAACATCCATCCATTTCCAACCAAACATATACAAAATTTTGAAATCATTAAGGTTTTGGAATGTAGATGTCAACATTTAAGAAAATTAAAACAAGAGAAAAATTTCGAGATCATTGTAAAACAATATCTTAAGAAGATTAAACATAATCCATTGTTTAAACACTGCAAGGATAAATCATAGACATTAAGAAAAACATAACAAAAGGTGGAAATATCATGAAAATCATTATCATCAAGAAATGGACATCACAATAACTGAGGTATTCACTTGCATCCACACGTTGTCCAATCCAATACCCTGTAAGTCGGTAAAATCCACAAGGTTTCCTCTGCTGTCGAAAATTATCTTGACTACAACTAACCATCCACTTGGTATTACCGCTGAATCAACTACACTGGCTAAGCTGCAAGTTACAGAAATTCTCAACCAAAACTATGGCAGAGGCTCCTTGAATTAGAAAAATTCCTAAATTTCTGGCACCAATTTTCTAACCTTACTAACTGATAAATCACCTCACCCTTCATAGAATCGACAGCCAATATGCCTTTTGCAGTCCTTCGTCTTGGAAAGATGGTCTAAGTTCACCCAAAATCCACATTTACTTACCTTGGTACGCTGCATGATGATCTTCGATTAGCTGAGAGGGGATCTTCAAATACTGCTCAAGTTCTACTTTGGCCGGCAAATGCACATGTCTTCTCTCATTAACCACATTAGTGATGTTGAATGGCTGAAAGTCTACCGATGTTCTCCGAAAACAGCATACTAAATCCACAATATTTCCAATCTCCGACGCGAACACGAGCAAAAGACACTAAATGTGGGCGTGGAGATTTTAAATTCTCCCCCACGAAAGAGGAAATTTGGTCTTCCAAATTCCCTAACAACAAGAACAACAGAAAAGACAAGAAAAGTCTCCCGAACTAAAAGAAAAGCGGACTCAAATTCAAAGAAACAAAGACAAGAGGAACAAATCGACACAATCTAACAAATCCTCACCACACGTCTTAATGTCTCAAGAGTGTTTTATTTCCTAGAAACTAACTAGCTCTGATACCAAACCTGTCACACCCCGAAACTGGGCCCTGCAGTGATCCGACCTTGGGGTGCGAAATTTTGGGATTAATTTGAAACTTTTGCTTTTCCAAAGATCCGCGTGAATGAGGATAATAAAATTCCATCATGTCCTGAATATTTTGCGGAAGCTAATCATCGCATTGTGACCCGGAGTCCGTGGCTATCGGATTTCATGTCGCACTCAACCAATATCATAAAGCCATCAAATGAGCAGACCGGTACAAATCATAAATCATAGAATACTGAGCTGGTAGTAACAGGACTATTTATTTCTCACATATTCAAGTTACAATTAACAAATGTCTTAATTACAAATCCCATGAAAAAGGCTAACAAAGCCATACAAAAATAAACAACTAAATAAAATGCTACCCCAAATGATATTACGAACTCCGGTGCCAAACTTGACATCTATATGACATCAAAGGCAGCCTCTCACGTCAGACCGGCAGCTCAACCGCCTCCTCCGATCAAACACCTAAAAAACAATAGGAGAGAAATCTGGTACAAAACAAACAGGGTCAGACACGACGGTCTGGCAAGCAAAATTCAGATAATATGATAATAGGCATTTATAAAACATTATGGAATAATTGTAAATCCATTTAAAATGTCTAAACAATAATAGTAATAAACCATGATAAAATGATTAAAAGACTGAACATAAATATCAAAGCAAATAAATGAACTGTATCTGAAACGTAAATATCTTAAAAACATAACAGACTACGTAAAACATTGAATAATTTGAAATACATTTAAAATCCTGAATAATAGAGACAATACAATAAAAGATCGATTCCTTAAACATTAACAAATTCAAAGACTATAATGAGCATAAACAAACAAGAATCATAAAACAAAATATCTAACGGATAAAACATTGGCAAACCACATATAGCTATTTTCACCTATTATCGAAGTAACAAGAGCAGACAGAACCGTAGCCACTACTCGTGGGACCGGAACGAACAAAGTCGTTATCAAACAGAACCGTAGCCACTACACGTGGGACCGGAAACAGAACCGTTGCCATGGTCGGTACAAACAGAATCCAAGCTGCAGCTGGCAGACAAATTAAAGATCCCAAGCCGGGTGATCAGCCCGACAAGGTGACCTAAGCCTAGTGGTGCCTTTAGTTTTCAAAGCCCAAACCGATACAAATCAAATCATAAAAGTGATTCATTTCTGAAACCGATAAAAGGACTACTCCTGAACAAATACATACTGAAAATACTGACAAATCCAACAAATCTGATGAGTATCCTTATCAATGTCCATAATTGTGGTAAACCACCCCAAAGCATTCAAATAGATTTATAAATGGATCCGGACAAAACCTTTTAACATGGAATGAATTTAGCATATGATGATTCAACAGTCTAATGCGGGTCGTCTTGATGCACATTTGACCCCCTAGTGTCATTGATTAATAGTAATTTGGTGCCACAGAAGATCTTTGACAATAAAAAGGGATGAAGTGTACATTGAGACTTGAAAGATTCCCTAAGTGATTTTATTCATAGTTCAAACCAAGTCACATAATGGCTCTAGGATTTAAAAGGGCTGAATGGGCTTCAACTATAAAAAAGGAATTAGGCTGAATTGGACTTGAATATGGGCTTGAAGTGAACCTTTAAAACAATCCAATAAGTCCCCTTAAAAACTGTTTTAAACCTCTTTGAATCATGCCCAAATCTGGCCTTAAACCAAGCCCAAAACAGACCTCAAACCTGGCCCAAAACAGTCCTTGAAATGGGCCCAAATCAGACCTTAAAACAGGCCTAAAGAACTCCTAGAAACAAGCCCTAATGCTGGACTGGGCTTGCTCGAGCGACCCAAGGTCCGCTCGAGCGAAGCCCATCCAGAAGCTGGGTTGCTCGAGCGAACCAGTCTCTGGTTCGCTCGGACCAGGCAGAACCTGGTCCGCTCGAGCGGTCCACTGGGTCGCTCGAGCGGACTGGGCTCTGTCCAGTCCGGCTCAGCTGGGTTCTTCCCCGTTTTGCAATCTTTTTCATTCCTTTTTCTTGATTTTTCTTTCCCCTTCTCCCATACACATCTCCATGATTATTTGGGCCCTTTCTTGACCTCCTCAACTCATCAAATCATCAATCATTTAATCATTCCAATCAACCATACAAAACACTTTTAATCAAAGATTTTCTCCATTCGTTGAACACAAAGACTTGACATAAAGAAGGCTGAATTTCAAGATGACCAAATTGAAAACAAATTTCCAATTCATTGCAAAACAATAACATAAGTGGAATCAAACATAAACATTGCTCCATTTATCCAAGGTAAATCTATGAATCATAAAAAGATTAGAACATAGAAAGAAAGTGCCATGAAATGAAACTTATAAAGTAGAACCATCATATTAATTGTAGAATCCACTTGCCTCTAGTCAAGATGAAGAACAAGTAACTCAAAGATGGCCTCAATTAAGACTCTAGCTCCAAATCCACAAAACCCCCAAAATAATCCAAGAGAAAGCCCTAGAAACCAAACATTTGCAAAACCTCCATGAATCTCTTTGCATGGATGACAAAAACATTCTAAATGGTTTGGAAAACCAAGATTTCATGAAAGGAAAACCATGGCTAACCTCTTGTAGCTTGAACAAAGAAGAAGGGCTTGAAGGAGAGGGTTGCCTAGCTCAAATCCTTTGAAAAAGAGTATCCTAGAGAAGCTTGAGAGGTGAGGGAGAAGGTTGAGAGATCAAATCTCCACTTGGTCTTCAAGAAGATGGCAAACCAGAGGAGAGAGAAGGTGGGGAAGAAGAAACCCTAGGCTCTCTCTCAAAAGTTGCAGGAAAATGAAGATAGGAAGAAGAAGAACCCATGTGGTTTTATAAAGAGTAAGTGGGCTGGGTCCCATGGGCCCCAACATTACAAAGGCTGAAACTAACATTTGTGGGTCCCGAATGAGACCGACGAAGAAGACAAAATCGATCAACGAAATATTTACTTTCCAAAAAGTATATTTTCCCCAAATTCTGAAATTTTCGAAATTCAATTACAGATTTAGTGTGAAAAGTCAATTTTGCCCTTTTTCTCGAAAAACGTATTTTCTGATCATCAAATCAAAATGGTCAAAACATGAAAGTTGTTAAACTTAATAAAAGGAGTCAAAAGGAGTAAAAATTGTAATTTTCCAAAATAAGAATAATTTCTCACAAAATATAAATCATATGGACCGGGTCAAACCAAAGTCAACGGTCTTCAAAATCTCCAAGGCTATGAAAAATCTAGTCAAATTCAAAGACAAGGTCAAACCAACTCTAATCTTGCTTAAAAAGCTAAACCATGATTAAAACAATACTAAACAAAAGAACTGGGGTCGGGGTCTTACACTTAGCCTTTGGATTGTCCATGTTCTTAGAATGCCAAACTCGTGGTTTTGTCAGGTTTAGCCAAATGTTTTTTCATTCGTAAATTCTTTTGTTACACTTACATTGTTGATTGCACTACTGAAAAAAAAAGCATTTGCACAAAATAATGG
This sequence comes from Litsea cubeba, assembly GCA_012931725.1. Lineage (NCBI taxonomy): Eukaryota > Viridiplantae > Streptophyta > Magnoliopsida > Laurales > Lauraceae > Litsea > Litsea cubeba. The sequence continues at coordinate 145,838,157 of CM022944.1, read as the reverse complement.
ATTTTTTTTTCTTTTTGTGAAATTAGCTCTCGTTTCCTTTCCATTTTCCGTGATAAAAACAGTTACATGCTTTTAAGGATATTTCCCTGTGTAACTTAAAGTTGCCACAGTAAATCATGAATAAATAGCCACCAAATCCGTTCTTCCTCAGATTTCGGACTCCGACCTCCTCCCATGGAAAATGCATTTCCATGGAAGATAAAGCACAAGTTTCCTCTTACTCGGATGTACACAAACACAAACAATTCCTCTATAGACCAGTAACTTTTCTTTCCTAATATTCATTCTGCCTTCCACTTATGACTTGATTCTTGGAGGTTTCTACTGTAAGAAGTTAGAATCCTCCTTTCTTTTTCACTACCTTCCATAAAGTTCCCTCATCTACGAATTCCTAGATTTTGAATAGGAAATTCCCCAAAGCCCCTTTAATTGTTCATATATTTTTCAACAATTGTTTGCTGTATTCAACTCCATGCATGCATCTCAACCATTCTACAGTTATCTGGTCCATTTTTGCAATGCAAGGCACACAACCCTTTTAATCACAGCTCATCACAGTTCCTACGATCTTACACAATAAAGAATGGATAATTTCAATACTCAAACTTTGGGAAATAGTTTTTCTCAGCGTCGTGAATAGAGCAGGATGTCAAATCTTTGTGAATAATTAGCCAAAACCTTCATTAATTCTTCATTTGTTTTACAAGCAAACAAGTTGATACACAAGATACTGACATTATTTCTCACATAAACCAAAAAGGGTCTTACATTATTTTTCACACAAACCAAAAAGGGTCTTACATTATTTTTCACTTAAACCAAAAGGATTCTTCTTACTAGGCTACTACAAGCGACTAAAATAACAAAGCAAACAGAATCTTGATACATAGCCAACAACATCGCTTCTTCAAACAGAATCACCGATCCATAGAAGACAATAACGCTGCTTTACTTTTAACTCCACCATTGTTACCCTACATGGAAAAAATGGTAATGTAAAAAAAAACCAATGAAATAAAAGAGAGAAATTTAGAAAACAATAAAACAAAATTTATGTTTGAGTCTTATATATGGAGTTCATATTTTGCAAAGAGAAGTGACTATATTCTCTTTGTGGTGCATTAGGACATATACTACCATGCTATTTTGGTAGATTGTCCAAGATGGAGTCCATGCTCGATCAAACTCATAGAAGCACACCAATGACTATATTTGATTTGATGCTTCACCTTACTTTACTTCAATTCACCGTTCATCCAAACAGGCCCAAGGTCTTTTCTTCTATAACCAACTAATTTTGTAAACCTTTCCATAAATAAGTCTCGACATCATCTATGAAACGCCAATACCGAGATTTGACGTATAATCAAAAGCCCGAACAAACTAGCAAGCTCCATTTCATGAAGAATTCTAACATATTTTCAACCAATTTTTCTTTAATGCCTAACCCCAGAGACATCAAACATTAAAGAAAAAAAAAGTTCATATCTTATTGAATGGAAGGAAAAAAGAAAGAAAAAAATCTTGTCCTTTAACACACAGATCTTCTTCATGGTTCTAGTAACAACAAATATTTTTTTAACATAAAAGAACTTATAGATAACATGGATACCATATAAGTTGGACAATTAATACCCCCCTCCCCACCCACCACAACATACAACCGAAAATAGTTTTAAAAAAGTGGCATCCGTCACGCGCCATACGATTGAACCCAAAATGGGCCATAAGGGTCATCTTAATCCACATTCTATTTGAAGCTATAATCGTCTATCATTTACAAAGAAAACCAAACCAAAAACTTACACATCTAAGGGGCTTACTTTCTAGATTCGACCCAAGTTCAAGATCCTTGAATTCCTATACAAGTTTGGCCTAAGATGAGGGAAACTAGAAGTTAGAAGGCATAAATTAGAAGTTCCTTTCTTAAAACACATAATAAGCTTCCTCCTTACATTGTCCACCACTAGAAGTTTCCTGCAAGTATGTACACTTGCATGTAGTTTCTACATGCGTTAGGCTATTATGACCATACAAATGCCATGCATGCATACTACTACATACTACCCACAAATTGGATTATATTTATAATACATTTGACGGCTAGAAAATAATTCTTTAAAAAAAAACATAAAGAAGAACATACCTGTTTGCACTACATGAAGGATCATTAACTTGATTTCTGGCCAGGCAATGCGCGAGGATGCAACACATGTTTAGGAGTTGATGGGGGTCCTCTATTAACTTGTATTCCTTTATTCTTCTGGAATTTAGCAAGCTTTCTTGCTACTTCAACATATAACCGATCTCCAATGTCATCAAAGAAGTTGTAGTAGGCAACCCTCCAAGATCTCTTGAATAACAAAATTCCATAGACAACCCAAAAGCCTACAGCAACTCCAGGCCCCATGCTAATATAAAATAGTTATATTTCCAACTCATCTTTAGCTTCTTTGTCTCCATCAGAAAGCGGCTGTGAATCAGGAAATATTTCATCTTGTGGGCATTGGTTCAAAAGTGGTGCATAATAAAGGGTTTCCCAATGTAGATGGATGAATCATTGATAGTATCAAGTTGGTTGCTAGATGGAATTCTTCTTGAAAAGTTGTTGTGTGACAAATTCAAGTGACTTAAAAAAAGTCAAGTATGAGAAGCTATGCGGAATCGCTCCTGAAAGCTGGTTCCATGAGAGATCTAGAGATTCTATCCGTTGCAAGTCATTAATATCTTCTGGGATTATTCCTGTCAACCGGTTTCTTGACAAATTCAAACTTTGCAAGCCAAAAAGATGAGTAATTCCTTTAGGGATTTCTCCATGTAGATCATTGCCTGATAGATTTATGTTTATCACGAGTGAAAGTGTACGACTATATTCATATTGAGCTCCTTTCCAAAGTACTCAAATTCTCTCTACACCACTGAATTGACCAATGTAAATAATTACATTTGTCATGTTAGCTACCGTCATAGCAATGAAGTTACCAAAAGACTCGGGTATTGTTCCTGACAGATTATTTTGAGAAAGGTCCAATACTTGAAGTTCAGAAAGTAGTGATAGATGTGGAGGAAGGCTACCACGAAACTTATTAGATCGTAGGATGAGGAATTTAAGAAATGACAATCTTTCACCAATCCATTTTGGTATCTTTCCTGAGAAACCATTTTCTCCGATATCAAGTGTGATCAATCCTGTGCAATTCTTCATGGACGAAGGGAGCTCTCCTGAAAGCTTGTTTTTTCTCAAGTGCAATGAAGTAAGCTAGGACAAATGACTTACTGAGCTTGGAATACCTCCAGACAGACCATTATTATCCAAAATTAATGCATTCAAAGATTCCAAATCCCCTAAACACCATGGAATTTCATGTGTCAATTGATTATTTGAGAAATCTAAATAAGTTAAATTCTTCATTTGGCATATTGGCAGGGGAATGCTACCCTTCAAGTGGTTGGAAGAAAGTGATAGATACAACAGATTTGTTATTTTCCTATATTACTATTGATGGTGGAACCAGAAATTGAGTTGCTGGAGAGATCTAGATAAGTAATGTTTAATGATAAAATATGAAAAATGCTAGAGATGACATATGTAATACTTACATTTGACAGAGACAAATAAGACAATTGCTTTTGAGTTTGAAGCCATGGTGGAAATTGGTGCCCTAATTTGCAATCATCCATTATGAAATATGTCAGTTGGAATGGAGGAACCCAATTGGAGCTCACATTGAAAACTAATGAAGTTGAAGAGATGTATAAGTATTTCAATTTTATGAGATTGGAAAAGTGAGCTTCTGTTAGAATACATTTAAAAGAATTATTAAATAAGAATAAATACTCTAGATTTGAAAGTTGTCCAAGGCTTTCAGGAATGGACCCATTCAATTTATTACTCTCAAGATGTAGTGTATTCAAAGATGACAATTTTCCAAGAGATAGAGGAATGGAACCAGAAAGAGAGTTTCGAGAAAGATACAATTTTCTCAAGGAAGACAATCTTCCAAGAGATGGAGGAATTGCACTGGAAAGAGAGGTTCCATCAAGATACAATTCTCTCAAGGAAGACAATCTTCCAAGAGATGGAGGAATTGGACCGGAAAGAGAGTTTCCATCAAGATACAAATCTCTCAAGGAAGACAATCTTCCTAGAGATGGAGGAATTGGTCCGGAAAATCAAGATACAATTCTCTCAAGGAAGACAATCTTCCAAGAGATAGAGGAATTGGACCGGAAAGAGAGTTATGAGAAAGAGACAATTCTCTCAAGGAAGACAATCTTCCAAGAGATAGAGGAATTGGACCAGAAAGATAGTTATAAAGAGAGAGAGAGAGAGAGAGAGAGACTTCAGATTAATGAATTCCCCAATCAATTAGGAAGATGCCCACTAAGCTCATTGCTTTCCAAATACAAGTCCTCCAAATTACTCTTAATGCATCCTTTAAAAGACTCTTTGAATCTGTTTATTTCTCCATTGAAATGATTCTCCAGCAAATTCAAGGTCTGTAGGTTGCAAAGAATCCCCGGGGCAGTTGGAATGGGATACGAGAAATCATTGTAATGCAGCTCAAGCGACACCAATCTGCTGTTATTAAACACCCAAGTAGGGATCTGAGGACCAAGCCCGTTCTCAGAAAGATCAAGGGTAGAAAGAGATGTCAAATTCACATGAAGAAGAGATGCAGAAATGTTGGGAAGCTGGCAAAAGGACAAATGTAAGTTCAAAATAGAAGGAAGCATATTTATTGATAGTAGCCAATCAGCTGCCCTACTGAGGTGCACCGATCCCATGTCAAGGTACTGCAAAGAAGAGAGGCCAGAGAGCCAATCAAGTCTATCCACATGCAAATCATATGTCGGAACAAAGAAACTGTGACTAGAAATACCATCACTCAAATTTATCCGTATTACACGGTCATCATTATTGAGATTAAGATAAGCCAAGGTAGAGAGATTCCCTAGCTCGTGAGGAACTCTTCCACCAAAGCTCGAGGCAGAGAGGTTAAGGTATCTCAAATTCTTGAATGAACTGATGAATTTTGGGATGACTGTTCCTCCAAAGCAGTTGATGCTTAGGTCCAGGTGTTTCAAGTATTCCAACTCAAGCAAATCTCACCAAATATGCATGATCTATTGAGTTTTGCTTCAAAATCGCTGTATGTTGCAATTGGTGAGGAAGATTGTATTTCGGATGAACCTCGGAGGACGAACTTGACGACACGCCCTGTTTTGTTGCTGTAGTGAATGCCTGCCCACCTACAACAATCGTCTCCCGCCCAAGAAGAGAGTCGGTTACTAGGGTCCTTGAGACCTTTTTTGAAGTGGATAAGTGCTTGTCTCTCTCTCTCCAAACAACCATTAGTACTGGTTGTTGTGTCTCCAACACAGGAATTGAATTTCAAGGATCCAATGCATAGGATTAGAAACCCAACCCAAAAATGAAGAAGAAATGAAGTTGACTTCGAAAGAAACATGATTGATCAGTACTCGGAAGAAGAAGAAAAGCAATGACGTGTGAGATGCTAAGAGGGTGTGGGCGAAGTGCATATATATAGATGATAGAGATTTCTGGATGAGCCATCTATCTGAAGATAAGATCCATTAATTAATTGAGTGCCATGAAATACTCAAGTAGCAGATTCCAGGAAAGTGGCAGCGATTAGATGGTCCATCACAAACCAACAACGATGGGCAATTGTACAGTGTACAAGGTTTTCCACGACGGCCCAATTTTTTCCACACGTTTTTGTCCGGCGTCTCTTTCTCTCTCTCTCTCTTGATCACGACTATTTTCACTCAAAACTAGTATCACTTTTCTTAACAACTTATCTTTACATATTTTGAAAAGATCATCTTGCCCCAATCTGGGCCCATGGACTGGTTATTCACATGGACCTACAAAGCATAGCCCCAATCCAGCCCAAATATCTGGCCTTCACACCTTCCCCCATAAAGAGGAACACAAATGATGGATTCCTGAAACCGCAAACACAAAGCTTGAGTTGGATTGAATTGCAACCGTAGATTAGCCTTAATTGAAAGTGTGCAATCATACTCCAAATATCACTATGAAGTTCACAGCTTGAGTTTCTTTGGAATAATTACCTCCATCTATCACAGTGGGGATCAGACTAGGCCATTGTATTAAGGGTAATTTGGTTATTTTAAAAAGATTGAGGGAAAAAGTTAATAAAAAATCAAGCCTGATTGCAATGGCCAATGGAGAATCTTTTTTTCCATAGTCAAGTAGCAGCCATGGCCCATAGGTGCAAAAAAAAAAAAAATGAAAGAGTTGTAGGGTTTTGGGTTGAAATGGACAAGAGTGAGGAAAAGTGAGAGAAGTTTTTCGATGAAATCCATTTCCCATACCCCCCATAGGAACCCATTTCCACCATTATCAAAGAAAATGCTGACGATGTACGGAAAGCGTTTTCGTGGAAATGTTCGCACAAAATGCCTGAAAAATGGGTTTGTAGTGGAAACCGTCCACTTTTCCTCGAAAAAGTGTAATACAAACATGCCCTTAGTGAAACCACTGGGTGGGTGGGTAGGGTTGGGAGGGGAGGGGAAGAAAGAGGGTGGTTGGGTGAGTGGGGTGGGAGCACTACAAGAAATGTGGGATAGACCACGTAAACTTACCGACGCCATAAAAACGGTCGGTAATTATAATTTTACCGACGCTTAGACCAAAAGGTAGCGTCGTTAACTTTGTAGCAGAGAACGGAATTGAAAAGGAATTTAGTTGTGGAACTACCGACGCTAACGGCGTCGGTAAATTTTGTTATTTAACGCGTATGGCGTCGGGAAGTTTTGAATTTACAGACGCGTATGGCGTCGGGAAGTTTTGACATTTAATTTACCGACGCGTATAGCGTCGGTAAGTTTTGACATTTAATTTACCGACGCGATGGCGTCGGGAAGTTCTAGGCAAAAATCTTTCCCGCTGCGATTTCGGTTCCCGCATTTGACCAAAGAAGTTCCCGACGTCTTGAGCGTCTGGAAGTTTGCAAAGAAAATTACCGAAGCCTTACGGCGTCGGTAAAGTTTATCTTATCCCCTCCCCTCCATCCTCATCTCCCCCATTCTCCCATCTGCATCTCCCCGCAACTCTGGCTCCCCGTCTTCATCTTCCCCCTTCTTGCATCTCTCTACAACTCCGGCGCTGTATCTTTTATCTCTTCCTCCAATCTCTCTAAACCGCCTTCTTCCTCCACTCTTTATAAGGTATGAAATATTTATATTATCTTTTTTATT
>CM022944.1:145761414-145823494 GCA_012931725.1 Litsea cubeba | reverse complement strand
AGAAGAAACCTGAGAGGGAGTCGTCTCAGTGAAAGTCACGTGAAATGAGGTGGCTCCAGAAGATACATTGCTAGGCATCGCTGGAGTGTAAGTGATCTCATCAGACGATGCTTTGGAAGAGCTATAATCTCGAATTATCACATTATAGGAAGCCCTGACAGGAGACGTTGCCTGATCGGAGTCAGACTCATCCTCGGATGTAAAAGGATCGTCTATCCAGCAATTTTCTCCATTTTCAGGAGTTAAGGGAGGATGTACCTGATGGTCTTCATGGACTTCAAGCTCTAGATTGCGAGGAAGCTCGTTGACGAGATCTTGCTCTTGTTCTAGAGCGAGACGCTGCAAGATCCTTGCATATTCTTCAAGATCAGGCATGGGGAGCCAAATCTTCTTCTTCATCAACTCCTTGTGGCTCAACATAGTTGATTTCCACTGGAGCAATGACGGGTGCTGGTTCAACACCATTTTCTTGTACAGGCTCTTGGTCTTGTTCATCATCAGACCAGGATCTTTGTGGCTGTAGGGGGTTATACCAGATTACTGGCATAAGATGAGTTTCAGGAACCCATTCTTCATCGGAGAGATATTCTCCTGTTTCAAGGGATTCCTCCCACTCATCGGTGTTGTTGGATTCGAATCCATCATCGGTGTCACTGGACTCGTATCCATCAATGGAGAATCCAACTACCGAATTGCAAGAATATGATGCCCCCTGCATGGCTTCTTTGAATTGAGGTGGCATGAAATCACTGAGAGTGAATTTTCTTACCCACTTTGAAGTCTCTGGAAGGGATGTTTTTGTTGCCTCCAGTGAAGCGGTAGAGGAAGCCTCTGCTTTTCTCGGACTCCTTATTTTGGCTGGATCTTTTCTTGCCGTTTGAGCTTGAGGAGATGTTTCCTAGCCTACCTTCGCTGTTGAGCTGTAGGCTTTATTTTCACGACCTCCCAATTTTCATCTTCCAGGAGATCGGGATGTACCCAAATGGGTTGTCCATCTGGTGTCGGGAAAGGAACCAGCTCCTCGGACGCTTGGATTGAGTTTATCACCTTGAAGGAAGTAGTGATCTTCTTCTTAGGTGATTTTGATATTTGTCCATATGTCACCATGTTGACGGAGGCAGACCCATAGTTTTTGTCAAAAGTGATGACTCCATTTTTCCACATCTCGTTTATTTTCTCTCTCACAACGAAGCATTGATTGAGAGGATGTGAGATCATCTGGTGGTATGAACAGTACCGAGGATCGTTGGTTTTGCCAACATCACCCGGTCTTTTGGTTTCAGGCAAGGTGAGCTTGCCATTTGCCACAAGAGCCCCAAAGATTTCATCAACATCTTCATCGAACGGGTATTCCTTTTCTACTCGTTCTTTGAAGGCATCAGAGAGTTCAGGTCTCTTACCAGCAGCTTTGTTTTCAGCTTTCTTTGGTGGCTGAGGAGCTGACTTGGTCTGCACATTGAGGACCTCTTTCTTCTTTGGTTTAGAGGTTGCAATGGCGGTTGGCTCTTTTCTTGATGATTTCTGATTGTTGAGGTCTTTAATCACCGTTTCAGCTTCCATGGAAGCTTCCAGGAGTTCTCCCAGGTTTTTTTGATTTGTTGCCTATGATCATGAAGCGGATTCTAGCTCTCATGTTGTTTCGGCAGATGTCGACTCGCGACGCTTGTGGCAATACATAAGAGCATTTGTATGCCATTGCTTTCCACTTATGAATGAAGTCATATGTTGACTCATTCTCCCCCTGTTTTAGGCTGCACAGCTGAGCCATAGTAGCAGGATGATCCTCACCTTTGAAGTGAGTCAGGAAGCGTGTCTCTAGCATGGCCCAATTTTGGATAGAGTCCTCCGGCAGAGTGGAGTACCAATCGAAGGCCGTACGTTTTAGGGTACTTGCAAAGAGGCGGATCTTGAGTGCATCTTGATCCGCGATAGCTCCCGTCAGGATCTTGAAGTGGATGACGTGCTGTCTGGCTGATCCTTTCTCCATATATGTTTGGAGAGTAGGATGCTTGAATTTTATGGGGAACGGGACTGAGTCCATCCATAAGTGATATGGTGGCTTGATCCCATGCTCCTTGAGTATATCCTCTTCTTTTACTTTGGTGACAATACTGTCTACGTCCTTTTTGGTAAGAGCGCGTGACTCATTTTCTTCCTTATTTACCTCATCGTCTTGATGATTCAGAGGAGGTTCATCGTTCGCCTGATTTTGGAAGGCGAGGAGAAGGTTTTCCATCAGAGTTTTAATCCTCTACTGGCCCTGTTCCAACTGCTGGATGCGTGTGAGCGCATCATCTTGAGGTGGATTGCGAGGTGGTGGCTCAGAATTTGTAGCCAGGACGTTCATCCCTCGTGATTCGAACGAAGAAACTGTCCTAGTGACTGAGCTGGGGCTGTTGACACCAAAAATGTCACTTTGCCTCTTCAAGATCCAAAGATCTATATGAAGTCGCAACCTGCCATAAATAGGCAATGCTACTTCCAAAAAATCAAATCTTGTCAGAATCAAACAAAAACTGCAAGATCCTTCAAGACAGCTAAAAGAGGAGTACACAAGAAGTTTCGGGCCATTTCAAAATCATTTGGCCTAACTTCGCTTCTCCGGCAGCTGAAAAGGAGCTCCCGGCGGCGAAAGCATCGGAGACACCAAATCTTCGATCAGAGCCGATGGATGGTCTCAAAATACTTCCAAAAGGCTCCACGTCAAGTTCCGAGTCAAACCGACAACGTTTGACCCTACATCAACCCTCGAACAGCTAAATCAAGCCTCTCGGCGGCAAGAACCACCGAGGCCATCACTCATCAGATAGAGTACATGGACGGCTTCAAAATGCTTACAAAGGGTTACACGTCAAATTTCGGGTCATTTCGACAACATTTGACCAGACTTTGACGCTCGAAAGCCAAATCAGACCTCTCGGTGGCGAAGCTCCCTGAGACCATGGTTTCCAAGATAGAGCCTATGGATCATTTTAAAATGACTCCAATAGGTTCCCTGTCAAATTTCAAGTCAATCAGACATCGGTTGACCGCACATCAGGCCGCGACATCTTCATCGTGACAAAAGCAAGTCTACTGGTGATAGCACCCCAAACGGCTTCAAAACTCAAACAAAAGCCTATGGTTGGTCTTATTTATTGCTCAGGAGGCCTCACACCAAATTTCAGGTCATTCCGACATCATTTGTCCCAGTTTCAGCTTCTGACGGAAAATCGGCAGCTCTACGCGACAAAGTCTTCGGCTTTCTCAGAAAATTGGAAACTTTGCAAAATAAAATGCAAGGATTCTCATCAGGTTTTCTACAAGGAAATCAGGCCAATAAATGATCAAAAATTTCAAGGAAAAATACATAAGAAAAAAGAATCGAAAAACAGCAAAAACGAACACAAAACAGGACGAAAGGGGGGAAAACCCTGGAGCCCGGGATCGCCGGGAGGGCCCCGGAAACCCCGTTTTTCGCCATTTTTTCGTGATTTGAAGCATCCGACCTCTGGTATTTTCCAAAATTTATACTTTTGAAACAACAAATCCTCTGACTTCCGTCGAAAACATGGGTCAATCATCAAGAGTATCAAAATCAACATTGATCGCCAATCGGTCAACCAAAAAAAGTGTGCTTTCTACCCGACTGATCGAGAAATCGAAAGGACAGATGGCACCGACCCGCTGTTGGCAACCAACACCTGAAGTTACATGGTCATCCCATGTCGATCTACATGAAGATCCATCGATTATCATTGCCAGAAGAATCCCAAAAGACGCGGCACGGCCCGCGACTCTTCAACTGCTCGGCGACCACTTAATGCGATTAATTGACTAGCTTTATTACAGTCATTAATCCAGTTCTTTGGACGGCCCAATCAGAAGCAAGCATCCGGGAGTTACAAGTCAAGAGATTAATGGCATTTAGCCCATGAAACTCTTCCCATCATGGCGATTAAAGGCGATTAAATGCCCTCAATCTCTCCGGCCAATTAGAAGCCAAGAAAAAGGAGTTACAAAATAAAGGAATTAAATCCTGTAACTCCTCCCATTATGCGGTTTAATGACAATAAAAGCCCATAAACCCTCCTAAATGGCTACCAAAAAGCTTATAAATAGGAGAGCACTCCAAGAAGAAAAGACACACAATAGATTGCAGAAAATCCGAAAACTCAGACAGAAAAAGGCATCAGAAATCTAAAAAGAAGAAAGAGAGAAAACTCTGCAGAAGTTCTACACCGACTACCGCTACAAGGTGACAAAAGTACCTTGGGGGTACCCCCCAAGGTCCTTGGCTTCTCCTTCTACCTCCAATGGATTAGACGTGGCTTTTCAGCCCGTCTACTTGGCTTTTTATTGGACATAGGACCTCCTCTTGGTCTTTGTCCTCTAAAAACTTGAAGTTATAGCCAAGCCAAGCGAATCAATAGCATCCTCTGTTCTCATCTGCATGGATGATGGCGAAGTCCACATATGGCTTGCGACCGTCAATCTGAACGGGTCCCCATGATCTCCTGAGAAGTTAGATCCTCCTTTTCTTGCTTTTCATTATAGTATATATTTTTTCAAAAGAGACAAAAATCACAACTCTTGTCTTTCATTATTGATAAGGATTGTAAATCGGCTATAAATGCCAAAAATGGCTATAAACGCTAAAAATCGGCTATAAACGCCAAAATCGGCTATAAATGCCAAAAAATCGCCTTTCACGGCAATTCAAGAAATGTCTCTTTTCTTATATATATGTGCAATGGAAAACTTGAAAGAAGTTGATTTCCTTTTTACTTGCGAAGGTTGATCTCCGGATAACCACTTGCAATTCCAAGTAAAATAAAAAATCTGGCACACCCACAGAAAAGAAATGTTGATGCACGCCTTTACCCCCCGGTTACGAAAGGGTCGGACCCAAACGGACTCCCACATCCGCTGACCTCGGTAGAACCGAGCGGAAGCGCCGATCCATCAAGCTGGCACACCCGGTGGGACACGTTCATTTGAGAATACGATGCTAGAAATGAAATATTTGCATATCATATCTATTGCTCTATGCTTATACTTCTTTTCTTGATTCCTTGGCTACTTTCTAATTGGTGGCCTATGTTGGATTCCGCATCTAAAAAAATTGAGATGAGATTTTTTGGAAATTTCTAATTCTTTGAATTTATTTTCACCCTTTCTCTTTTCAGAAAAAAAAATCAGACTTTTCATTTTGGATTCAAAATTGAGAAACCTTGATCCGTTCCTATCGTTCATCATGCTTGCAGAAATATTGAGACTGTTCGACTAAGGTTTTGGGCCATCGTTTCTCTTTGATGAGTTCATTAAAAATCTAGAAAAAGAAAATAAAAAATCAGATTTTTCATTTTGGATTCAAAATTGAGAAACCTTGATCCTTTCCTATCGTTCATCGTGCTTGCAGAAATTTGAGCCTGTTCGACTAAGGTTTTGGGCCATCGTTTCTCTTCGATGAGTTCATTAAAGATCTAGAAAAAAAAAATCAGAATTTTCATTTTGGATTCAAAATTGAGAAACCTTGATCCTTTCCTATCGTTCATTGTGCTTGCAGAAATGTTGAGCCTGTTCGACTAAGGTTTTGGGCCATCGTTTCTCTTCGATGAGTTCATTAAAGATCTAAACAAAAAAAAAAACAAAAAATTAGATTTCTCGGTTGATGGACCACGCTCCTGGCGCCTGGTCCTACCGAGGTCGGTGGACGTGGGAGTCCGTTGGGTCCGACCCTTTCGTGACCGGGGGGCAAGGGCGTGCATCAACATTTCTTTTGTGTGGGTGTGCCAGATTTTTTATTTTTACTTGGAATTGCAAGTGTTGATCCGAAGATCAACTTTCGCAAGTAAAAAGGAAATCAACTTCTTTCAAGTTTTCCATTGCACATATATATAAGAAAAGAGACATTTCTTGAATTGCCGTGAAAGGCGATTTTTTGGCATTTATAGCCGATTTTGGCGTTTATAGCCGATTTTTAGCGTTTATAGCCATTTTTGGCATTTATAGCCGATTTACAATCCTTATCAATAATGAAAGACAAGAGTTGTGATTTTTGTCTCTTTTGAAAAAATATATACTATAATGAAAAGCAAGAAAAGGAGGATCTAACTTCTCAGGAGATCATGGGGACCCGTTCAGATTGACGGTCGCAAGCCATATGTGGACTTCGCCATCATCCATGCAGATGAGAACAGAGGATGCTATTGATTCGCTTGACTTGGCTATAACCTCAGGTTTTTAGGGAACAAAGACCAAAAGGAGGTCCTATGTCCAATAAAAAGCCGAGTAGACGGGCTGAAAAGCTACGTCTAAGCCATTTGGAGGCAGAAGGAGAAGGCAAGGACCTTGGGAGGGGTACCCCCTAAGGGACTTTTATGACCTTGTAGCGGTGGTCGGTGTAGAACTTCCGCAGAGTTTTCTCTCTTAGATTTCTGATGCTTTTTTCTGTCTGAGTTTCCGGATTTTCTGCAGTCTGTTGTCTGTGTGTTTTGATTCTTTTCTTCTTGGAGAGCTCTCCTATTTATAGGCTTTTAGGTAGCCATTTAGGAGGATTTATGAGCCTTAATTGTCATAAAACTACATAAAGAGAGGAGTTACAGGATTGAATTCTTTATTTTGTAACTACTTTTTCTTGGCTTCTGATTGGCTGGAGGAGATTGAGGGCATTTAATCGCCTTTAATCGCCATGATGGGAGGAGTTTCATGGGTTAAATGCCATGAATCTCTTGACTTGTAACTCCCGGATGCTTGCTTCTGATTGGTCCATCCAAAGAAATGGATTAATAACTTTAATAAAGCTAGTCAATTAATCGCATTAAGTGGTCGCTGAGCAGTTGAAGAGTCGCGGGCCGTGCCGTGGCTTTTGGGATTCTTCTGGCGATGATCATCGATAGATCTTCGTATAGATCGACATCGGATGACCATGTAACTTCAGGTGTTGGTTGTCAACAGCGGGTCGGTACCATCTGTCCTGTCGATTTCTCGATCGGTCGGGTAGAAAGCACACTTTTTTTGGTTGACTGGGTGGCGATCAATGTTATTTTCGATACTCTTGATGATTAACCCATGTTTTTGACGGATGTCAGAGGATTTGGTGTCTCAAAAGTATGAATTTTGGAAAATACCAGAGGCCGGACGCTTCGAATAACAAAAAAAAAGGGCGAAAAACGGGGTTTCCGGGGCCCACCGGGCGATCCCGGGCCCCAGGGTCGCAGGGGTCTGCGTCCCTGGGGGGTTTTTTTCCCCTTTTGTCTCGTTTTGTGTCCGTTTTTACTATTTTTTTATTCTTTTTTCTTCTGTATTTTTCCTTGACATTTTTGATCATTTATTGGCCTGATTTCCCTATAGAAAACCTGATGAGAATCCTTGCATTTTATTTTGCAAAGTTTCCAATTTTCTAAGAAAGCCGAAGACTTTGTTGCGTAGAGCTGCCGATTTTCCGTCAGAAGCTGAAACTGGGCCAAACGATGTCGGAATTACCTGAAATTTGGGGTGAAGCCTGCTGAGCAATAAATAAGACCAACCGTAGGCTTTTGTCTGAGTTTTGAAGCCATTTGGGGTCCTATCACCAGTTGACTTGCTTTTGTCGTGATGAAGATGTCGCGGTTTGATGTGCGGTCAACCGATGTCCGATTGACTTGAAATTTGACAGGGAACCTATTAGAGTCATTTTAAGATGATCCATAGGCTCTGTCTTGGAAATCATGGTCCCGGGGAGCTTCGCCGCCGAGAGGCCTGATTTGGCTCCGAGCGTCAAAATATGGTCAAATGTTGTCGAAATGACCTGAAATTTGACGTGTAGCCCTTTGTAAGCATTTTGGAGCCGTCCATGTGCTCTATCTGATGAGTGATGGCCTCAGTGGTTCTCGCCACCGAGAGGCTTGATTTAGCTGTTCGAGGATTGATGTAGGGTCAAACGTTGTCGGTTTGACTCGGAACTTGACGTGGAGCCTTTTGGATGTATTTTGAGACCATCCATCGGCTCCGATCGAAGATTTGGTGTCTCCGATGCTTTCGCCGCCGGGAGCTCCTTTTCAGCTGCCGGAGAAGCGAAGTTAGGCCAAATGATTTTGAAATGGCTCGAAACTTCTTGTGTACTCCTCTTTTGGCTGTCTTGAAGGATCTTGCAGTTTTTGTTTGATTCTGACAAGATTTGATTTTTTGGAAGTAGAATTGCCTATTTATGGCAGGTTGCGACTTCATGTAGCTCTTTGGATCTTGAAGAGGCAAAGTGACATTTTTGGTGTCAACAAATGCCCCCTCGAGGTACAGCGACGAGTTGCTTAACTTTTGTAGTCGATGTGCCTCAAAGCGATTTTTGAAGGAGAGCCTGTGACTGGACCAAGAGTCTTTGAGCAGTCTTTCTTTTTGGTATTTGTAACTTTTTGAGCTTCCTGGGGAATTTTATGGTAATGAAAGGGATCAAGGTAAAGTTTTGAAGATGACATCAGGAATGTGAATTTGGGTTTTGATCTTGTGACCTAACAGGCTGTATGTGGCAGGTTAGGGGGTCAGGTTTGGTTTTGACCGTGTGACCCAACAAGCTATTATTGGAATGCTGGGGGATCAATTTTGGTTTTGATCTTGTGACCTAACAGGCTGTATGTGGCAAGTTAGGGGATCAGGTTTTAGTTTTTGGTTTTTTGCGGAATGTCAATTTCAAGATTTTGGCTCAATTTGGTAGATGAGGCTGGATGGTTTGATTTTTGGAAGCTCATGGGGCTTGGAATTCTTTTTTGTATGGTCGAATCAACTCAAAAGAGGCATGGAACCATTTTTGTATACTCTTGGTAAGAGGGATTTCTCTTTGACTAAAAGCCCACAATTTTTTTTTTGTGTGTGCCTAGGTGGTCAAACCTGGCTCATATGGGCTAACCCATGGGACCTTAAACTTTTGAAATGGCTTAGATCTCATATGGTGTCATTTTGTAAAGGATATCTAAAAATATCTACTTTGGATAGAGAATATCTAAGAATAACTTTATTTGGAGAGAATCTCTCATGTTCCCTTTATTTTGGGATACGATATCTCAAGATATCTTTCTTTTGGGAAAGAATCCTTCATTGATCCTATCTTTTGGGAGAAAATCTCTCATTTATTTCTTTTTGGGAGAAAATCCCTCAAGATATCTTTCTTTTGGGAAAGAATCTTTCTAATCTCTTTCTTTTGGTAAGGTTACTAATTAGTAACACTTACCTCTTTCTTGTTTCCTTCTTTGGTTTGCTCTCTTCTATAAAAGCAAGGAGGAGGTTGGATCTCTTTCTCTTATTACTTTCTTTTGCAACAATCCGAAGAGGGCTTCAAGACCAAGAGTTCTTCTTCTTCAAGATCTTCAAGACTTTTCTTCTTCTTCTCCATCAATGGCTTCAAGTAAGTTCCCTTTTTCAAGAAAACCCCATTGTAGAAAAAAAAGTTCTTTCTCTTTTTTTTTTTTGTTTCTTTCTTTTCTTTTCTTCTCTTTTTTTTTTCTTTTCACGTGTTTGCTTCTTCTTTTTTCACACCTTTTTTTTGCGTTCTTTTTTTTTGCATGTTTTTTTTTTGTTTCTTTTGTGGGCCATATGGACAGATCTGTACGGATCTGGCCATACGGCCACGTGGCCTGTGGGCCAGTCCCTTTTTTTTTGAGAAAGTTTTTTATTTTTTTTTTTCTTTTCTTTCTCCCCCTTTGTTTTGAGAAAGTTTCTTTCTTTTTTTTTCCTCATCATGATAATGCATTTTTTTATACCAAGATGTTCATGCATGTATATTTTTGTAAATTGAATTGTAGCAGGATGTGATAACATACCTGAAAGTTTTCGCAAATTTGGGAATTTGGAGCTCGCAGCGATGTTGAGCCCTTCCCGATTTTGCGGAGACTTTGAGGTTTCGAAAGTTTGGAGTTTCGGAGCTCGCAGCAATGTTGAGCCCATCTTCAAGCTTTTCTATTTCTTTCGGGATAGTTCTTTTTCTTCGGAATTGCCCCGTCATCATGTCAAAATTTTGCCAGAATATTTTAGCGAGATTTTGTCACTTTGATGTTTGATCTTTTTCTTTTCCATCCTTTTCAGGTGGTTCTTCCAGAACGAACAAGGGTAAAGAGCCTGCTACAAGCATACCTCGTCGATCTGCTAGATCTTCTAATCCAGCTGTTCAGCAGGCCTTTGAGAAGGTCCAGTATGTTGAGAGAAATCTGAAAGAGTGCGACTCCCTCAATAGAGATGAGATGAGGCAGCGACTGATCGCTCTCAAGGGAGAGGAATT
The DNA here is from genome assembly GCA_012931725.1 of Litsea cubeba. Taxonomy (NCBI): domain Eukaryota; kingdom Viridiplantae; phylum Streptophyta; class Magnoliopsida; order Laurales; family Lauraceae; genus Litsea; species Litsea cubeba. Next base: position 145,813,266 of record CM022944.1, on the reverse strand, counting down.
TTATAAGATCATGGTAAGCAGTCGTCCATGGGTGATGGAAGATCAGAGTGTTTTACCCAAGGCTATCTTCTTCTTTGGTGATGCTGTCCCTGATGACATGACATACCAGAGGAGATGTTTTCAGTTTTCTTTCACAGCAGATGGTGGGAAGAAGACTGTTGCTACCCGGTCGACGTTTGATCGCACCGTCTCGATCATGAGCCTTGCCCCCACGTGCTCTAAAAGGGAAGATCCTCCAAGCTGGGTGAGAAGGACAAATGTAATCAAGACCGGGGCTTTTGTTGGCGGTTCTCCCAGATATACGGAGAGGTCGCCTGTTGACATGGACCTGTTGATGCCATCCAGCGGCTACCAGGGTTCTGATTATCCGTCGGTCAATTTGAGACCGGTGGGCCTTGGTATTTTCAGCGGTGACGGCAGCAATTGGATAAAGCCTTTTCGGCTTCGTGGCTGTTTCAATGCTGACTCCGAGTGGAAGTCGTGGACTGATCGCGTCCTGCTGATTGGTGGCACCGTTTTGAAGGAAGTTGGGATTTTTGATGCGGTCCGCGCCTTTAGGGAGACCGTGATCTTTTCCGATGAGGCCTTCATGGCTATGCTGGAGTCATTCCTCCCACAAACCAATACCTTCGTTGTGACGAATGGTGAGATTGGTTTCTCTTTGAAGGAGCTGAGCGCCATTACTGGATTGCCCATCCTTGGCAAACTCTATGAGGAGTTTATGCCGATTGACAGCTTCCTTGAGGGGCAGTCTGAGGAGTTCAGGCTTCTATACTTTCAGCTCGTCGCCTTCTATGATTTTTTGAAGGAGAATGAGGGTTTGAAAGTTAGATCCAGCAGTTGGAAGAGTTCTAGCTCTTCGTTCCCCAACTTTTTTGATAGCAGGGAGTCTTCTGATAGTGCGACCCAGGAAGCCAGGGCTCAAGATCCAAGTTCGAAGAAGATCTTGGCTATGCAAGAAGAGTTGAGAGATTTCTGTGCGAGTACAAACGCCATATGTCCTAACATTGCACTGCGGAGAGATCTCGCTGTTTACCTCACTTATTGGCTTGGTGAGGCTATTTTTGCTGCAGGAGATGGAACGCACATCAGGCCGCACTGTATTTTTCCGGCTTGTCAGATAGCATTTGGAGAGCACCTTGCTTTGGTGCCAGCTCTTTACTCCTACCTATGTCCCGAACTGCAGGCTGCTGCTTTTTTGGTTCGGCTTGGGCTCCCTATGAATAGGGTATTTTCAGCCCACATCTTTTATTCGTGGTACGTGTACCACTGTCCTGGCTTCCACCGGCTGGGTGCTGTATAGGTTGATGATCCTCTGATGATTCGGCTGGCTAAGGGCAAAGCAGTGTCCGAATCACTTTTGTTTGCCCGCATGAGGATCCGACGGTTCAGGGACATCGAGATGGGGCAGTCTTGAGTGAAGCTTTCTCCGAGTTGCGGAAGAAGGCTTTTGATTTTGGTGCCTCCCGAGACTCTACCAGGGCTGGGTCGGGAAGGCATTACTCCTTGACGAATGTAGAGAGAGAGTGGCTTTTCAGCATACGTGTCGGCATGATGGTGTACCGTAGACATCTTTTCGTTGACATCCAGCCGTATGTACCCTCTCACTTTGCTTTGCAGCTGGGCTTTTCTCAAGGCGTTGTTGGAGCGCCTTCAAGCATGGTGAAGCGCTTTGGAGGTTTACAGGATGGTAGAAATGCATGGGCTTTCTATAGTGCTGAAGACACTACAGCCATGATCTCTTATCCTGTGTTGTTGACTTCCCAGAATACCGGCTTTGCGAAGTGGTTCGCGGAGAGCTTTTCGGCATATCGGGGGCTTTCCAAGAAGGAGCTTGATGTGAAGCTGGCATCTGGAAAGGGCCTTGGAAAGTCGGATGGCGTCTGGCGAGAGAAAGTTTGGGCCTTCCTTTCTGGAGAAAAGCACAAGATAGGCTTTCTCGGTGACCAGGGCGTCATTGGTTCTGAAGCTGTTCGAGAAATACCTGATGAGGCTTTAGAGCAGCTAGAACAGGAGGAAGCCGAACTTGGTGCTTGGATGCAAGCGGCACAGAGGCAAGCTTCCGTGGAGTCTACTGATAAGGGTAGACCATCCAGTGAGGAGTCAAGTGGGAAACCTGACTCTGACAGCGGGGCAGGTTCCTCTAAGAAGCGAGCCCGCAGGAGTAAGAGGAGGAGGAGGAGTCATCGCAGCAAGGGGCAGCATGAGCACTCTCCTGACTTGGAAGTTCCTCTTACTATCAATGAGGATGTGCCAGTGGATGCTGATGAGCCTCCAGAGAAGAGAAGCCGAGAAGAAGAGACCGTCGGTGAAGGTATGATTCTTCCTTTTTCTCTTTCCATTTCTTTTCATGCGATTTTTCCATGTTCTGATTTGCTTCTTTTTTCTACTTTTCTTTTTTTCTTTTTTTTAGCAGAGGAAGACTTGGTGATGCCTGAGGTTCCAACCGATGAGGTGGTGATGGATCCTGTCGGGGCACCTAAAGAAGAACCGAGGGACTCTGGAGTGAATCCAGAATCTCCAATTGGTATAACTTCTTTTGCTTTTCTTTTTCTTTTGTGTCTGTGACTTGGTTTGCTAACATTTTTTTTTGTCAGCTGACTTGCCACAGGATTCCGATGACTTTGAACCATCGATGGACGCAAACGTTGATGATGCTTCCGATGAGTTCATGGAGGAAGAGAGTGTTCCGCCAGTCGTCGAAGAAGGTATTTTGTAGTAATAACCCTGATAATGATTTTAAAACAGGATCATATTCATACCTTTTTGTGTTTCTTTGGCAGGTTTTGAAGTGACAAAGGAGGATCCGTCGCTTCCAGAGCAAGGGATGCCAGAGGTTGATCCAGAGGTAGAGACTCCTGGGACCAGTTCTGACAATGTTGAGGAGATACCTCGTGCTGAGATTACTTCCCGAGCAGGAGCAGCTTCAACTGGAAAGAGTCCTTTTGTTACTCTTCCAACAGGTGATGACATGAGCAGCCGACCAACGGAGTTGGGCGAATCTTCAGCGGGGCCATCTCTTTTTTTTGCGAAGAAGGTGGTGGTGCGAGTTCTGAGCTCTTGGATTGAGACTCTGCTTTCTGGGCACTTAGATGCCGGATTTGGGATGATCCAGCATGTGCGTGAGATTCTCGGTGATGCTGAAGAGGCTGGTCTAGATGTCACAAGTGCCAGGGCGATCGTTGATAGGATCATTGAGCTGGGTGACAGGTGGTTTGAGACCATGGGCTTTCCTGATGACCAGTTCTTCAAGGAGATGTTCCTGGACCCTGCGGATAAGGCTCAGTCTAACCTGGACGAGGCTACAGAAAGTAGGAAGCAGGTAGTCCGAGAGAAGAACTTAGAAGAGCTAAACATCATTGGGCTGACACATGACCTTAACATCCTTGATAGGGAGGTCGATGAGGCCAGGAAACGTCTTGAGCATCTGCAGGCACAAGTCGCTGCCAAGTGGACTGCAATAACAGAGGCTCATGATAGGGAGAGTGCTCTGATTCGCCAGGTTGCAGATGCCAATCGAGTTCTTAAAAGGAAGTCTGAAGAGAACAAACAATGGCGAACTGCTCGAGATAAGCTTCCCGGTGCGAAAGAAGGGTTACAGCCCACCCCAGCATCTCATGGCAAGTTCCTGAAGAAGCGTGCCTTGGAATCCCTGACGGCTGAGGCCAAAAGTTTGCTTAAGGAGCTGAACTCTTGGCTGGAGACCATTTTTGATTGAGCTCCTTTTTTTTTTTTTTTTTAGTACCACTTGTATTTTTTGGTACTTTTCTCTCTCTTTTTTTTGTAGTGTTTGTGAACACTTTCTTTTTTTGTTTTGTACCACATGTATTTTTTGGTACTTTTTTTTTGTAGTGCTTGTGAACACTTCTTTTTTTTTGGTACCACATGTATTTTTTGGTACTCTTTTTTTTGTTTTCCCTACGCTCACTTAAATCTTTTTGTGATGAAAGTAATTGCTAAATGGGATGCCCTTTTTTTTTGTTTTCCCTACGCTCACTTAAATCTTTTTGTGATAAAAGCAATTGCTAAATGGGATGCTTTTTTTTTGTTTTCCCTACGCTCACTTAAATCTTTTTGTGATAAAAGCAATTGCTAAATGGGATGCTTTTTTTTTTTGTTTTCCCTACGCTCACTTAAATCTTTTTGTGATAAAAGCAATTGCTAAATGGGATTTGATCAAAAGCTTGTCATTTTGTGAAAATCTTTTGTCAAATGATTGTTTTGGCATGGGAGCCAGATTTATGCTTGTGGCATGGAAGCCGATTTTGGCATGAGAGCCAGCTTTTTTGTGGCATTGATAGCCGAGTTTTTTTTTTTGTGGCATTTATAGCCGGTTTTTGGTGGCATTGATAGTGGGTTTGTTTTTTTTGAAAGCCATTTTTTTTGTTTGTGGCATTGATAGCCGGTTTTATTTTGTGGCATTGATAGCCGGTTTGTTTTGGTGGCATTTATAGCTGATTTGTGGCATTTATAGCCTGTTTGGTTTTCAAAAATGCAAGTATCGTCTAAAAGTTGCCTCCCTGCTGAATGTTCTTGCAAGTATCGATGGAATGTCGCCTCCTTGCTCATTCGGTTGCGAGTATCGATGGAATGTCGCATCCTCATGGATTTGGGTGCAAGTATCGATGGAATGTCGCATCCTTGCTTTTCAAAAATTTTGGTTTTGCGGGTACTGACTTGATGTCGTTTCCCCACGATTTTTGAAATTTGTGGTTTTCTCTAACCTTTGGGTTATGGATATCAACTGAAATGTTGCGTCTCCATGGTTTTTTAGGTTTTTTCAAACCTTTGAAATTTGGGTTGTGGATATCAACTGAAATGTTGCGTTTCCACGGTTTTTTTTTAGGTTTTTTCGAACCTTTGAAATTTGGGTTGTGGATATCAACTGAAATGTTGCATCTCCACGGTTTTGGATTTTGCAAGTATCGACGAAATGTCGCTTCCCTGCAATTTTGGAAGTGTCGAACGTGGTTCGTATGCTTCCGATTTGTGCGAGTATCGACTAAACGTCGCTTCCCCGCGGCTTTTTGAAAAAACATTTTTTTTTTTGTTTAAAGACACGAGGGTCATAAGTTTTGACCTAAAACCATTTAGGCGGTAAAAGGTAGGGTGGACAAGGGTAGAAATCCCTGAATCCGGATTTTGTTTCAAACCATGAATTTTGGGTTCAAGGGTTGAAAATTTTGGTCAAGTTAGGGAAAGGTTCCTAAACTTGGTTTTTTTTACACAATGAAACGATGAAAGTAAGCATTGTTTAAATTTCTAGAAATTTCAACATTTGATATGAAAATTCTAAAAAAGGTGGGTTTAGCGAGCGTGTACCTGGAAACCGGTTTTGGCCGTACAAGCATTGCTCTTACCCAGTTGGGTAAGTCTTCAAGGGTAGTACCGCTTTAAGAACTTGCCGTTGATGGGCAGCATACATCTGTCACCTTCCATGTTTAGGAATGCGTATGCGCCATTGGAGAAAACCTTGTAGATGACGTAGGGTCCCTCCCATTTTGGCTCAAATTTTCCTTTGGACTTGTGAGCGAAGACCATTGGTCTTTTTACCGCAAGGACCAAGTCACCCTTTTTGTAGGCACGTTGCCTGACCTTTTTATCGAAAGATCCTGCCATGCGTGCTTGGTAAAGTTCAATGCTTTATTGAGCTTCGAGCCGTCTCTCATCGAGATTGTCCAGCTCATGGAGTCGTAATTTGACATTGCTTTCTTGAGTCATGTCATTTTGCAAGGATACCCTCAAGGAAGGAATTTGTACTTCCAAGGGTACGACAGCTTCGCATCCATAACCAAGGAGAATGGTGTGCTATGGGTTGGTCCTCGAACAGTGGTTCGATAGGCCCACAAAGCTTCAGACATTTTGTCGCTCTAGTCTCTTTTGTGACTAGAGACCAATTTTTTGAGGATTTTACAGAGTGTCTTGTTGAAAGCTTCTGCCAACCCGTTTGCTGCCGGATTGTATGGAGTCGAAGGAGAGATTTGGATTTTGTATTTGTCGCAGAACTTGTAGAATCGATGATCCCGGAATTGTGGTCCGTTATCATGGACGAATCTTTTGGGTATGCCGAAACGACAAATGTGTTGGTGCGCAGGAACTGAAGGACTGATGAGGTCTTCATTTCGTTGAACACAAATGCTTCTGACCACTTAGAGAAATAATCCATAGCGGCGAAGATGAAGCGATGACCTTTGCTCGAAGGGGGAGAGATAGGACCTATGATGTCCATACCCCAGGCTTTGAAAGGCCATGAAATCGCTGTAGGATGCAGCCATTCTGGAGGCATGTGAATGTAATCTCCATGAACTTGGCATTGTTGGCAGCGCTTAGCAAATTGCATTGCCTCAGCTACCATGGTAGGCCAGTAATAACCTAACCTTTTTATCTGATCATAGAACTTAGGACCAGCCTGATGAGCTCCGCAAAGACCAGCATGAACTTCTTTGAGTGTTTCTTCAGCCTCTTGTTGTGACAAGCAGCGTAGAAGTACTCCGTTGAAGGATTTCCTGTAAAGGATTTTTGAAGGAATTTCCAAATGAAAGCTTGGGGTTCGCCTTTGGATGCTTACCCATTCTTTTGGATCTTCAGGTAGGATTCCAAACATATTGTAATCAATGAACAGATCCCTCCAGTCGCCGATTGGAGTTTGAAGGATTGAAATCCGACTTCCAACCACTTGGTGGCATTCAGCAACTGCTTGGTGTGTGTTAAGAGGAGGAAGGATTCTTCTTTCGCACACTGTGATTTGCATGTTTTCCCCTTCCTGGATTGCCATGGATGCGACAAGTCCAGCTAGGGCATCTGCACGTATGTTTTCACCTCTACGAATGTGGGTGATGTGACAGATGTCAAACATCTGCAGAAGCGATTGTGCTTTGTTGTAGTAAGGCAGCAAATCTGGCTTACTGACATCAAATTTCTGATTCATCTGGTTGACGATCAGTTGAGAGTCTCCAAAGACTTCCGGCATGGTGATACCGGATTCGATGGCGAGTTCCAATCCTAGGATCAGAGCTTGATATTCAGCTGCATTGTTTGTGCATGGTTCCAGTAGCGAGAAAGCGTGTGGAATCATGTATTTGTCGGGGCTAACAAAGAGGGTGCCAACTCCCGAGATCAGCTGTCTTTTTTCGTTTGTCCTGGTTGCACCGTCAAAGTACATGTCCCAGGAAGCACTTTGTGAGAAAGTCTCCACATTGTAGACTGGTTCGTCTGGGAGATCATCTTTGAGCGGAGAATTTTTAGGCAATGGATGCTCTGCGAGGAAGTCCGCTAGAGCTTGCCCTTTGATTGCCTTTTGTGGTACATACCTAATATCAAATTGTGATAGAAGGATGGACCATTTTGCCAGTCGAGCATTGAGAGAACTTGCCTTTATGACAAGGACCTTCAGGAGGTTGACCCTCGAGACCAGGTAGATTGTGTTGGAAAGCAAGTAGTGACGCATCTTTTGTACGGCGAACATCACTGCAAGACATTCTTTTTTGATTGGAGAGTAGCGATGCTCTGCACCTACTAGCATGCGGCTGAGGTAATATAGAGAAGCTTCTTTTCTTTGATCATTTTCTTGCGCAAGCAGAGCTCCCAAAGAGTGATCAAGGGCTCTTGTGTACAAGATGAATGGTTTTCCAGTGGTAGGAGCAGCTAACACTGGAGGTTTTGTCAGGTATGACTTGATGTCTTGGAAAGCAGCTTCACAGTCAGCATCCCAAACAAAGTTTACACCTTTTTTCATCAACCGGGAGAATGGACGGCATTTCCCTGAAAGATTGGAGATGAACTGTCTGATGTAGGCCAATCTCCCTTGAAGCCCTTTGAGTTCTCTCAAGGTTCTTGGAGAGGGCATTTCTAGAATGGCTTTGACTTTTATAGGGTCAAGCTCTATTCCAGCTTTCTGAACTAAGAATCCGAGGAACTTATCCGACGTCCCCGAAGAAGCATTTCAAAGGATTCATTCGTAGTTTGTGTTTGCGAAGCCGGAGTGTAAGTGCTCTCATCAGACGATGCTTCGGAAGAGCTATAATTCCGAATTATCACATTATAGGAAGCTCTGACGGGAGACGTTGCCTGATCAGAGTCAGACTCATCCTCGGATGTGAGAGGATCGTCTATCCAGTAATTTTCTCCATTTTCAGGAGTTAAGGGAGGATGTACCTGATGGTCTTCAGGGACTTCAGGCTCTGGATTGCGAGGAGGCTCGTTGACGCGGTCTTGCTCTTATTCTAGAGCGAGACGCTGCAAGATCCTTGCATATTTTCAAGATTAGGCATGGGAGCCAAATCTTCTTCTTCATCAGCTCTTTGTGGCTCGACATTGTTGATTTCCACCAGAGCAACGAGGGGTGCTGGTCCAACAGCATTTTCTTGTACAGCCTCTTGGTCTTCTTCATCATCAGACCAGGATCCTTGTGGCTATAGGGGGTTATACCGGATTACTGGCATAAGATGAGTCTCATGAATCCATTCTTCATCGGAGAGATATTCTACTGTTTCAAGGGACTCCTCCCACTCGTCTGTGTAGTTGGATTCGAATCCATCATCAGTCTCGCTGGACTCGTATCCATCAATGGAGAATCCAACTACTGAATTGCAAGAGTATGATGCCTCCTGCGTGGCTTCTTTGAATTGAGGTGGCATGAAATCACTGAGACTGAATTTTCTTACCCCCTTTGAAGTCTCTGGAAGGGATGTTTTTGTTGCCTCCAGTGAAGCGGTAGAGGAAGCCTCTGCCTTTTCTTTGACTTCTTGTTTTGGCTGGGTCTTCTCTTGCCATTTGAGCTTAAGGAGATATTTCCTAGCCTACCTTCGCTGTTGAGCTGTAGGCTTTGTTTTCACGACCTCCCAATTTTCATCATCCAGGAGATCGGGATGTACCCATATGGGTTGTCCGTCTGGTGTCGGGTAAGGAACCAGTTCCTCAGACGCTTGGATTGAGTTTATCACCTTGAAGGAAGTAGTGATCTTCTTCTTCGGTGATTTTGATGTTTGTCCACATGTCACCATGTTGACGGAGGTAGACCCATAGTTTTTGTCAAAGGTGATGACTCCATTTTTCCACATCTCGTTTATTTTCTCCCTCACAACGAAGCATTGATTGAGAGGATGCGAGATCATCTGGTGGTATGGATAGGACTGAGGATTGCTGGTTTTGCCAACATCACCCGGTCTTTTTGGTTCAGGCAAGGTGAGCTTGCCATTTGCCACAAGAGCCCCGAAGATTTCATCAACATCTTCATCAAACGGGTATTTCTTCTTTACTCGTTCTTTGAAGGCATCTGAGAGTTCAGGTCTCTTACCAGCAGTTTTGTTTTCAGCTTTCTTTGGTGGCTGAGGAGCTGACTTGGTCTGCACATTGAGGACCTCTTTCTTCTTTGGTTTAGAGGTTGCAATGGCAGTTGGCTCTTTTCTTGATGACTTCTGACTGTTGAGGTCTTTAATCACCGTTTCAGCTTCCATGGAAGCTTCTAGGAGTTCTCCCAGGTTTTTTGATTTGTTACCGATGATCATGGAGCGGATTCTAGCTCTCATGTTGTTTCGGCAGATGTTGACTAGCGACGCTTGTGGCAGTACATTAGAGCATTTGTACGCCATTGCTTTCTACTTGTGAATGAAGTCATATGTTGACTCATTCTCCCCCAGTTTTAGGCTGCACAGCTGAGCCATAGTAGCGGGATGATCCTCACCTTTGAAGTGACTCAGGAAGCGTGTCTCTAGCATGGCCCAGTTTTGGATGGAGTCCTCTGGCAGAGTGGAGTACCAATCGAAGGCTGTGCCTTTTAGGGTACTTGTAAAGAGGCGGATCTTGAGTGCATCTTGATCCGCGATAGCTCCCGTCAGGATCTTGAAGTGGATAAAGTGCTGTCTGGCTGATCCTTTCCCCGTATATGTTTGGAGAGTAGGATGCTTGAATTTTGTAGGGAACGGGACCGAGTCCATCCATAAGGGATATGGTGGCTTGATCCCATGCTCCTTGAGTATATCCTCTTCTTTTGCTTTGGCGAGGATACTGTCTACGTCCTTTTTGGTAAGGGCGCGTAACTCATTTTCTTCTCCATTTACCTCATCGTCTTGATGATTCGGAGGAGGTTCATTGTTCGCCTGATTTTGAAAGGCGAGGAGAAGGTTTTCCATCAGAGTTTCAATCCTCTGTTGGCCTTGTTCCAACATGGGGATTTGATGAGTTTGGAAGGCCAAAGGAGGGTCCAAATGACCTTGGGATTTTGTAGGAAAGAAGGGAAGAAAAAGGCATGAAAAATAGGGGCAAAGAGTGCAAAATCTGCACCCAATTCGGACCCAGCCAGAACTGGGTCCGCTCGAGCGACCCAGTGGGCGCTCGAGGGGTCCCAGTTCGTGGACCTGGGTCCGCTCGAGCGGACCCAGCCCAGTTCTGGGCCATTTTTCAGGGCCTGGTTTGAGGAACTTTTGGGCCCTTTTCAGGGCCTGGTTTGAGGGACTTTTGGGATAACTTTTGGGCCTGATGCAAGACAGTTTTTGGGCCATATCAAGACCTGATGTTGGGTCATTTTATGGGCCTGTTCAAGTTTGGTTTTGGGGCTGTTTTAAAACTTGTTGGTGGGCTTGTTTCATGGTTAGTTTGGGCTTGTTTTAAAACTTGTTTCTTGGACCATTAAAGGCTCAGTTTTGGGGCTGTTTTAAAGTTTGATTTGTGGGCCATTCAAGGTTAAGTTTTGGACTGATTTAAAAATCTGTTTGTGGGCCATTCAAGGTTAGCTTTGGGCTGTTCTAAAACCTGATATTGGGCCTGTTCAAGGCCAGCTTTTAAACCATTTTAAGACCTGTTTTTATGGGCCTGTTCAAGGTTAGTTATGGGCTGTTTTCAAGGACTTTTTGGGCTATGTTTAAAGGACTGTTTTGGACTAGATGAGTAGATTGTTTTGGACTCGGTTTAAGGCCAACTATGGTCTGGTTTTAAAGATTTTGGATTTACTTGTGATGCTTGGAATTTGTGAAATGGGAAGGGGATCAATGAGAGAATGAATGTATGTAAAATTATCTGGGAATCGTTTGAGTCTCAATGCGCACTTTATCATTTAAATGTTGAGGATTTTCATTGGCATCAAACTCACTCCTTAATGATCAATGTTTAAAGGATAGTTGTGCATTGAGATGGTTCCTTGGTAAGTCATTAAGTCATTCTACATAATTCCATTCCATTTCAAGTTAGAGAATGTATTTGTATTTGTATTTGTATCCTTTGGTAAACTATTTTAAATGGCATCGGTGATTTGTGATAAAATCATGGGGTCTTCCATATTCGAAAGGATTTGATCGTATGATTTTATACAAATCACTTTGATGTGTATTTGAGCGGTTTACCATGGATATTCGTATGTTTTCTCCGAATTGATTTGAAAGGAGATTGGAGTGGTTCGTCACATTCGGGATTTCTTCGATGAGACTACTATTTTGTTAAGATTAGTATTTTGAAAATGAAACCTCGAGGCAAGACGGGGCCGGAGCTTTGTAGTGTGAGCCCCTGAGCCAAAGGGATTAGTATTATGTTAGATTTGTATCGGTTCGAGTTTTGAAACCTAAAGGCACCACTAAGCTTAGGTCACCTTGTCGGGCTGATCACCCGGCTTGGGATCTTTAATCTGTCCGCCAGCTGCAGCTTGGATTCTGTCTGTACCGACCATGGCAACGGTTTTATCTGCCGGTCCCATTTGTATGGCTACGGTTCTGATTTTTGATCTGCCGGTCCCATTTGTATGGCTACGGTTCTGATCCCATTTCTAGTACCACGTTCAGTGGCTACGTTTCTGTCTGCTCTTGTTACTTCGGTAATAGGAGAATATAGCTACGTGTGGTTGCCAGTGTTTTATTTGTTATTACCTTATTTTATGATTCTTGTTGTTGATATTCTTTATGCTTTAAAATTTCTAATGATTATGATATCGATCTTTCATCGTATTGTTGCCATTATTCGGGATTTGAAATGTATTTCCAACTATTAAATGCTTTATGCGGGCTACTATCTTTCGAGACATTCGTATTTCTGAGATTGTTCTTTTATTTGCTTTGATATTTATGTTTGGTCTTCTGATCATTTTAGCATGATTTATTGTTATCATTGTCTAGACTCTTTATTCGGTTTTACGATGATTTCACCAGGTTTTATATATGTCCTTTTGTTTCATATTACTTGTTTACTCGCTTGCCAGAATGTCGTGTCTGACCTTGTTTGTTTGGTGCCAGTTTTCTCTCTCTTTGTTTTTAGGTGTTTGTTCGGAGGAGGCGGTGGGACCGCCGGTCCGACGTGAGAGGCTGCCCATTGATATCATCTAGATGTCAAGTTGGCACCGGAGTTCGTATCCAATCTTTGAGGGTAGTATTTCTGTTTAGTTGGATATATTTTTGTATGGCTTTATTAGCCTTTTTATTGGGTTTGTAATGAAGACACTTGTTAATTGTAATTTGAACATGTGGGAATTAATTAGTCTTGTTACTACCAGCTCAGTGTGCTCTGATGTATGATTTATGCCAGTCTGTTTATTGATGGCTTTATGATATTGGCTGCGTGCGACACGGAACCCAATGGCCACGGATTCCGAGTCGTAACACCATGTTTAGCTTCCGTGAAAATATACTCTGATTGTGATGAGATTTGATTATCCTCATTCACGCGGATCTTGGGAAACATAACAAAAGTTTCAAATTTATCCCAAAATTTTGCACCCCGAGGTCGGATCACTGCAGGGCCCGGTTTCAGGGTGTGACAGGTTTGGTATCAGAGCTGGTTAGTTTCTAGGAAATAAAATACTCTAGAGACATTAAGACGTGTGGTGAGGATTCGTTAGATTGTGTCGATTTGTTTTCTCGTGTCCTTGTTTCTTTGGATTTGAGTCGGCTTTTCTTTCAGTTCGGGAGATTTTGCTTGTCTTTTCTTTTAGTTCTGTTGTTAGGAGATTTGGATGACCAAATTTCCTCCTTAGTGGTGGAGAATTTAAAATCTCCATACTCTTGTCTAGTGTCTTTTGTCTGTGTTTATGTCGGAGACTGAGAACCTCGTGGACTTAGTATGTTGTTTTCGGAGAACATCAGCAGACTTCCAGCCTTCAGCATCTCCATTGTGGTTAATAAGAGAAGACATGTGCATTTGCCAGTCAAAGTAGGACTTGGCAGTATTCGAAGATCCCCTTTCAGCTAATTGAAGAACATCATGCAGCGCACCAAGGTAAGCAAATATGGATTTTTGGGTGAACTCGGACCATCTTTCCAAGATGAAGGAGGCATATCAGCAATTGATTTTATGAAGGGAGAGGTGATTCTTAGTTAGTAAGACTAGAAGCTAGTGCAAGAAACTCAGGGATTTTCCGGATTCGACGAGCCTTGTCATGGTTTTGGTTGAGAATTTTCAGGACTTGTAGCTTAGCCAGTGTAATTTTCAGGGGCAATACCAAGTGGATGGTTAGTTGTAGTCAAGATAATTTTCGGTGGCAAAGGAAACGTTGTGGACTTTACCGACTTACAGGGTATTGGATTGGACAACATGCAGGTACAAGAGTATACTTCAGTTTTGGTGTTGTTCCTTTTCTTGGTAAGAGTGATTTTCGTGCTGTTTTCATCCTTGTTATGTTTTCCTTAATGTTTATGATTTATCCGCGTAGGGTTTAAACAATGAATTTATGTACCTTCTTTAAGGCTTATTTTGAATTATAAATTATATTATCATACTCTTTCCAGGAGTCACATGATTTTGTTTTCATAAGGATTGTGTTTCGAATTTTTATTTAATCTTTTTAGGACATTGTTACACAATGATCTTGAAATTTTGCTCTTGTTGTAATTCTCTTAAATGTCGACATCTACATTTCGAAACCTTAAAAATTTCAAAATATTGTATATATTTGGTTGGAAATGGATTTCAATAAAACTTAAGGTATGGTCATACTACATGAATTTAATTTATTTTTGAAATCCTAATTTGAGATTGTTGAGTATTTCAATCATTTGTTGGGTTATGAAAATATGAATTTCAAAACGAATAATGTTGTTTCATGTTCAAACTTTGATAAACTTTAATTATTAAGATTTACTTGACAATTTGAAAGTGCAATTTCTACTATGTTTTAAAATGATGAAACTCAACTAAGTAATTGTTTTAGTCATCATGTTTAAAATTTTAAGATTTGTTTTGCATCGAATGGAGTGAGTGGTAATAGCTTATGGCTGGAGTTTGGTAGTATGTGAATTGAAGGGTTGATGGATGTCAGGAAATATATTGGTTCAGCTGGAGATAAAGTTGGATTTATGAGAGAGTAAACATCATTCAAGACTTGGATTGAAAGTTTCAGTTCTTCAGGGATTGACATCAGATTGGATTTCCAAGGTCGGCTTTACAGGTCAAGGGTAGGAGATTTGAAGAGTGAAATTTGGAGAGGCAAGCCATGCGAAGTTTTGACACAGAACAACTCAGCAGGTTATGGCAGTTTAACATCTGGGTTATAGCAGTGTGACATCTGGGTTGTAGCAGGCCAAGGCAGTGACAGGAGACCTATAGAATTTGGAGTTTGTGATTTCAGAACGAAGAAGGATTGACAATATACTTGGAGGCCAGAAACTGATGATGCATTTGAGGAACACAGTAAGAGCAAACATATGGAATTTCAGAATTTTACGGGATGAGAATTTTTCAGTGAAAACATGTCTACGATCACACCTTCATGCAAGCATCGAGAGCACCTTGTACAGCTTTGAAGGATTTAAGGCACATAATTCCAAAGTGATAGAAAGAGGCAGAATTTGCAGTTTCTTGAACCGACAGATGACACCAAGGATGATTAGAAGAATTGTTGAACTCTAGTTTGGTCAGAGGAGTATGTCCTGAACAGATATGTGGAACAGTGTGAAGCCTTCAACTGAATCAGAGTGCTGTTTGCAGGCGCATCTCAACATCTGGTTTGATCAGAGTGTCTCTCAGTTGCCGAGGTCTAGCATAGGGTGTCAGTGTTTTCGTTTGTCTTTTGGAGGTTTTTGATTTTTATGTGGTTTAGACCATTTGGAGGACCAAATGGGTTCTAAGGGGGGGAGGATGTGAGACCCCGACCCCCAATCCCTCTGTTTAGCATTGTTTTAATCGTGGTTTAGCTTTTAAGCGAGATTTGATTTAGTTTGATCTCGTTTTTGAGTTTGACTAGATTTTTCCATAGCCTTTGAGATTTTGAGGACCGTTGACTTTGGTTTGCCCCGGTCAATATGATATGTATTTTTATGGGAAATTACTTCTGATTTCTAAAAATTCTGAATTTGGTGTATTTTGACTCATTTTATGAAGATTAACAACTTTCATGTTTTGACCATTTTGATTTGATGATCAGAAAATGCATTTTTCGAGAAAAAGGGCAAAACTGACTTTTCACCCTAAATCTGTCCATGAATTTCGAAAATTTCAGAAATTGGGGAAAATATACTTTTCGGAAACTAGATATTTCGCTGATCGTTTTTGTCTTCTTCGTCGTTTTCGTTCGGGGCCCGCAAATGTGAGTTTCACCCTTATGAAGATTGGGGCCCACAAAACCCACCTTATAAGAAGGGGAACCCATCTCTTCTCCTTCATTTTCGTTTCCAGCAACTGTTGGCTGAGGGAGAGGGCTTCTTCCTTTCCAGCCATCTCTCTCTCTCTCTCTCCTTTTTGCAAGCTTCTTTCTTGTGTGCCAAGTGAGGAGTGATCCCACCTTCTTCTTCCTCATCTCTCAAGCATTCCAAAGACCCTATTTTCAAGATTTTTGGGCAACAGCAAGGCTCTCATCTAAGCTCTTCTTCTTTGTTTGGATTTCTCAAGGTTAGCAATGGTTTTCTTTTCTTGAGATTCTTGTTTTCCTCTCCATTTCGAGTGTTTTAATCCCATATGCAATGGGTTTTCATGGAGATTTACAGTGGATTGATTTTCTAGGGTTTCTTTTGAGCTATTTTGGGGGTTTTGTGATTTTGGGAGCTTGAGACCCTAGAGCATGGTTTGGAGAGCATCTTAGCCTTCATTGAGGCTTGAGGCAAGTGGAATTTTCAATTAATATGATGTTTTCATGTTCTTGTTTGGTTTCATGGCTTTTCCTCATTATGTTCTAATCCTTTATGATTTATGGATTCACTTTGAATGAATGAACTAATGTATGTTGATTTCCACTTATGCTATGGTCTTATAATGTATTGGAAGTTTGGTTTCATTTTAGTCACTTTGAAAATTTGCTTTCTTTGTATTAATGGTGTTGTGTTCTAAGAATGGGGAAAAACTTTGATTTTAAAAAGGGTGGTGTTTGATCAATTGGAAGGATTAATGAATGGGGATTTGATGAGTTTGGAAGGCCAAAGGAGGGTCCAAATGACCTTGGGATTTTGTAGGAAAGAAGGGAAGAAAAAGGCATGAAAAATAGGGGCAAAGAGTGCAAAATCTGCACCCAATTCGGACCCAGCCAGAACTGGGTCCGCTCGAGCGACCCAGTGGGCCGCTCGAGCAGCCCAGGTTCTGGAAGGGGTCCGCTCGAGCGGACCCTGGGTCGCTCGAGCGGAACCAGCCCAGTTCTGGGCCCTTTTTCAGGGCCTGGTTTGAGGAACTTTTGGGCCCTTTTCAGGGCCTGGTTTGAGGGACTTTTGGGATAACTTTTGGGCCTGATGCAAGACAGTTTTTGGGCCATATCAAGACCTGATGTTGGGTCATTTTAGGGGCCTGTTCAAGTTTGGTTTTGGGGCTGTTTTAAAACTTGTTGGTGGGCCTGTTTCATGGTTAGTTTGGGCTTGTTTTAAAACTTGTTTCTTGGACCATTAAAGGCTCAGTTTTGGGGCTGTTTTAAAGTTTGATTTGTGGGCCATTCAAGGTTAAGTTTTGGACTGATTTAAAAATCTGTTTGTGGGCCATTCAAGGTTAGCTTTGGGCTGTTTTAAAACCTGATATTGGGCCTGTTCAAGGCCAGCTTTTAAACCATTTTAAGACCTGTTTTTATGGGCCTGTTCAAGGTTAGTTATGGGTTGTTTTCAAGGACTGTTTGGGCTATGTTTAAAGGACTGTTTTGGACTAGATGAGTAGATTGTTTTGGACTCGGTTTAAGGCCAACTATGGTCCTGTTTTAAAGATTTTGGATTTACTTGTGATGCTTGGAATTTGTGAAATGGGAAGGGGATCAATGAGAGAATGAATGTATGTAAAATTATCCGGGAATCGTTTGAGTCTCAATGCGCACTTTATCATTTAAATGTTGAGGATTTTCATTGGCATCAAACTCACTCCTTAATGATCAATGTTTAAAGGATAGTTGTGCATTGAGATGGTTCCTTGGTAAGTCATTAAGTCATTCTACATAATTCCATTCCATTTCAAGTTAGAGAATGTATTTGTATTTGTATTTGTATCCTTTGGTAAACTATTTTAAATGGCATATGTGATTTGTGATAAAATCATGGGGTCTTCCATATTCGAAAGGATTTGATCGTATGATTTTATACAAATCACTTTGATGTGTATTTGAGCGGTTTACCATGGATATTCGTATGTTTTCTCCGAATTGATTTGAAAGGAGATTGGAGTGGTTCGTCACATTCGGGATTTCTTCGATGAGACTACTATTTTGTTAAGATCAGTATTTTGAAAATGAAACCTCGAGGCAAGACGGGGCCGGAGCTTTGTAGTGTGAGCCCCTGAGCCAAAGGGATTAGTATTATGTTAGATTTGTATCGGTTCGAGTTTTGAAACCTAAAGGCACCACTAAGCTTAGGTCACCTTGTCGGGCTGATCACCCGGCTTGGGATCTTTAATCTGTCCGCCAGCTGCAGCTTGGATTCTGTCTGTACCGACCATGGCAACGGTTTTATCTGCCGGTCCCATTTATATGGCTACGGTTCTGATTTTTGATCTGCCGTTCCCATTTGTATGGCTACGGTTCTGATCCCATTTCTAGTACCACGTTCAGTGGCTACGTTTTTGTCTGCTCTTGTTACTTCGGTAATAGGAGAATATAGCTACGTGTGGTTGCCAGTGTTTTATTTGTTATTACCTTATTTTATGATTCTTGTTGTTGATACTCTTTATGCTTTAAAATTTCTAATGATTATGATATCGATCTTTCATCGTATTGTTGCCATTATTCGGGATTTGAAATGTATTTCCAACTATTAAATGCTTTATGCGGGCTACTATCTTTCGAGACATTCGTATTTCTGAGATTGTTCTTTTATTTGCTTTGATATTTATGTTTGGTCTTCTGATCATTTTAGCATGATTTATTGTTATCATTGTCTAGACTCTTTATTCGGTTTTACGATGATTTCACCAGGTTTTATATATGTCCTTTTGTTTCATATTACTTGTTTATTCGCTTGCCAGACTGTCGTGTCTGACCTTGTTTGTTTGGTGCCAGTTTTCTCTCTCTTTGTTTTTAGGTGTTTGTTCGAAGGAGGCGGTGGGACCGCCGGTCCGACGTGAGAGGCTGCCCATTGATATCATCTAGTTGTCAAGTTGGCACCGGAGTTCGTATCAAATCTTTGAGGGTAGTATTTCTGTTTAGTTGGATATATTTTTGTATGGCTTTATTAGCCTTTTTATTGGGTTTGTAATGAAGACACTTGTTAATTGTAATTTGAACATGTGGGAATTAATTAGTCTTGTTACTACCAGCTCAGTGTGCTCTGATGTATGATTTATGCCAGTCTATTTATTGATGGCTTTATGATATTGGTTGCGTGCGACACGGAACCCGATGGCCACGGATTCCGAGTCGTAACACCATGTTTAGCTTCCGCGAAAATATACTCTGATTGTGATGAGATTTGATTATCCTCATTCACGCGGATCTTGGGAAACATAACAAAAGTTTCAGATTTATCCCAAAATTTTGCACCCCGAGGTCGGATCACTGCAGGGCCCGGTTTCGAGGTGTGACAGTTTGTAGGGAAAAAAAGATCTTTTGCAAAATGTTCCTTTCTAGAATTTGATATGGATTCACTACAAGTTCAAGCTTTCCATCAATCCATATAGAGAACCGGGCATTGGAAAAAATTCTGTGTAATAGAAGCTTAGGGACCTGCCAAAGAAACATAAGACCAGAACTTACTAAAGTACCCGCCTCAAGATGCCATTTTAACATACTTTAAATGATGAATTGGAAGTAGATAGATAAGATATTAGAATATGTGTGCATCTTATGCAACTGTGCTATTGAAATGACTTATAAAAACTGAATTATGAGCAACAACATTTACTAATGGTTCATCTTTAAAGAATTTCTTACATTGAGTGCATGGTAAAATAGGACATGATCCACTAACATTCGAACAAACATTATTATAGTCTTTAAAATAGGTGGGTAATTAGATGAGGATTTTAACTAAAGTAATTACAAGTTACCATACAGATATCTCAAGAAGTTGGCAGCATCTGACTGACACCAAATCAGAATTAACCAGCGAAGAAAGAAAAATGATCGAAGCAAATGAGCAAAATAGATTTGAACAAAGGACAGCTTTCTCCATTTCTCCATCAATTAATCAACTTCTTCTCATCATCCAAAAAGACCCTTAGATAACCAGTCCAAAAGTATCATGCAAATTGCAAATGAGCAAAATAGATCAAGAGGGTGGTTTTTTAGAACTCAATATCAAATTGGTGTGGGTCTTTCCATATGCATATGGATGGGATACAAAATGGGTGCTTGTTTATCTAGAGTTGTTTCCACATTCTTGAAATGCATTTTCTCTTCAACTTCCCTGAACTTTTATTCTCTGTCTTACAAGCATGTAGAAGGCACCCTTTATATAAATTTTTTCCTTCAAAAGCTCATCTCCCCGTAACCATGCCAATACAATACAAGAGTATGATTTTAAAGGCAATGGATCCCACATCTACTTATCTTAGTGAAAATAGAAATCTATTGCAATATAAATAAATGGACACTAAGATAAGTAGCTGTGGGCTCCATTGCCTTTGAAATCCATGCCCTAATAAAGAACAGAGTACAGTATAAAAAACATCATAGCATGGCCTGGTAGTTCAAAGGCTCTTGAGACCATGTGATGATCAAATAATAACTTAGAATTATGGGAAGATTAAATGTATAGGCAGACAGTAATGCAAACACAGTCAAGTTTCATAAATAGGAGAACAACACATGATTTTCTCGGTTTGCCTCAATCTTTGAAACATGAATCCTTATTGTATAAAGAAAAATGTACAACTGCTGATTGTTTTGAGAAAAATTCCATTGTATATAAAGTTTGGGAGTGAACGCTAACAAAATTCCAAACTTTCTCAATGATAAGAAAATGACTTAAGCGCAAGAAACAATTCGCTTCATAACAACTGCAGGGAAAAGTGTCAAGTACAAACATGCCATTGGATTTGAAAATATCAAGTTTCGTTAGTAATAGTTATGATAGCAACTGCAGCAAGAAAATAATTACAATGACCATCACTTCTACGTTACATTATAGAATATCCTCTTTTTTTCAAATCTATAGGAGCAATGAGAAAGAAAGCAAACTTGTAAGAGAGCATCAATAGTGCCAATAGAATGCCATAACATTGGAGCAAGGTCTTGAAACAACTCCCTTTTTCTAAAAAACAAATTGAAACAAAAAAGCCTCTAAGTTCATGATTTATCCATATAAATCTCATAAATAAACAAACCATAATTTGATATCATAACCATAAAAGGAATATTGTGCTAAAGCATCCAACGACACAATGTATTCACTAGGTCTGATACTATTTAAAAAAAAAAACCCAAAATGTGGCTGAACAACATCGACTCCTTGTGAATCAATCCAAAAATACCCTAACCCATCAAACCCCAAATGAAAATTCCCATTTTAAAACCACCCCATCAAATGACCCGAGGAATTCAATTCAACCTGCAAGATTCTTCCTTTATCAACAAATATCACCCCACCATTACAAAACCCCACAAGATGTGGCTGAAAAACAACATCAACTCCGTTTGAATATATATGAAAATACCCAATCACATCTAGCTCCAAATGAAAAGATTTCATTTTGAAACCACCCCATCAAACGAAAACTGAAGAAATCCCAGATTTCGATTAGAAAAGGAAGAAAGGAAGGAAGGAATCCCAGCCTTCAATCCAACTGTTTCAACAGACCCGTGATCCCGCTCTTTTTAGATCCGGAGCTTCCAAATTCGGTTCGAAGTTTGATGAATTCGACCGGATAAGATGAATGTGATCGCCGGAATCGACGTCTTCGGACATTTTGTTTGGGGAAGAAAGGAGAAGGAAATCGTTCGATGCTTTTAGGGTGATATGGTGGGATTGAAAATGATATCGTTCGATAAATGGAGGGTAAAAGAGTAAAAAATCACAGTACGAACACCAAAAAGGGCATTTTCGTGTATTTCTGATTAAATTCGATGTATTTGTGTATAGGAACACTTTTTTGGTAAAAATCCCTTTTTTTTTCATTAACTTTTTCAATAATACTTGCATGGTATGGTTTGCAAGTTATCTCCTCCTCTTGGTTTGAGATTGCTTTCTCCTGTGGAATGAATATTGTTTCCAACTGGTGGATTGCATTTGAGGTTGTCCGATCAATTGAGAGCCCACCCTTATGACTGCATCACTTCCATGAAGTCCTAAGATGACCTATCAATTAGAATGAAATAAATAAATAAAGCACAAGCCTAATATTAATGCACACTTCCTCCGCCTATTCAGATCTGTGCAACTTTGAGTACATTTTAAGAACCTGATTTACAAGTAAAATGTAAAGTTCTTTGCAAGTAGCAGTTAAATGCAACCAAAGTCAACTGCAAGTATCAGTTACATTCAATCAAAGTCACAGTAGCATTCGAGTTACTGGCAGTCTGAGTATTGATAGTCAAGTCCCAAAGATTCATAAGAGGCCTCCACAAGCTTTTCTGATCTCTATAACAACTATGAACAAATTTTGAAGGTTTGAACCCTCGCTTTGAGGGATCCAACCTTTGGGCTCTTTGGAGAATGGCTCTAGAAGGGTAACAAAAGAAGGTTCGGACCCTAAAATCTAGGGTTCAAACCGTCGGGCTCTCTGGAATTTGGCCCAGAAAGGGCAGGCTCCAAAGGTCTGAACCCTCTCTCTGATGGTTCGAACCTTTGTGCTCTTTGGAAAATGGCTCTGGAAGGGCAGTAAGAGAAGGTTCGAACCCTCAAAGCGACGGTTCGAACCTTTGGGCGTTCTGGAAAATGGGTCGGCTTTTCCTGTAAAGTTTTTGATAACGATATCGTTACGATCTTTAGAGTTTTTTGTTCCTTTTTTCACTCCCTGCAATGAGATTGGCCCTGACTATATATTGAGATACATAAACAATGAAAAAGACTCACGAAGGTTACCAAGAATACCAAATTGCAAATATTCCAACAACCAAAGATGGAACACACCTTGCATGTTGTCATAGTAATTATGGGGATTTTCAATTTAAATGCCCCGCTCCCACTTAATATTTTGAATTGAGAATTTCCTTTTAAAGTATTAGGGCCCACATATATAAATATATGAATCATCAAATCATCTCATGATATGATCCAAGATTGGTTCTAAGTCAAGTTATTTTAAGGAAAGTCCAGTTTCTTAAATTAGTGTTACCAATGTGTCCATCTCATGGGACATCAACACTAATTAGAACTCTTTCCAAAAATTAATTTGATTTGACCAATATTAGTAACTTGCTATGTTTGGATCAGATTTGGAAACATTCTAAATAAAGCATTCAACTATAAATAGAAAACACTAAGATTAGAAACTAGTCCTCTCCTCCACATGGCCCAAGCGGAATAGACTTCTTGGACTTCTAGACTTTCCAAAAATTTGGAGTTCCTCAAACTCTTTGGGAAACTCCAAAACACCTTTGGTAATCTTCAAACTCTTTGATTAGAAGTCCAACTTCACTTTCCTTCTTCGTCTCAGACATCGCCAGAATTTACAAATTTAGAAATTACATAAATTCCTATGTCTCTACGATGAGACTTACATGATAATCTATTAATGGAAATAAAAGGCTCATAGGGAATTTCACCATGCCTTGCCCTAAACCAGGAAAACAAGGAAACCATGATGCCCTTTACAACTTGCCAAAAATAAACATTCAACGATAAAAGAAAATAAAAAGACTTGTGGGCCATATAGAGAGGACATGATAACATGCATGTTAGTATCTCATACTAGCAAAGCAACTCACAAAGTCGGGTTACCAAACA
Organism: Litsea cubeba; assembly: GCA_012931725.1. Taxonomy (NCBI): domain Eukaryota; kingdom Viridiplantae; phylum Streptophyta; class Magnoliopsida; order Laurales; family Lauraceae; genus Litsea; species Litsea cubeba. The sequence goes on along the minus strand of CM022944.1, from coordinate 145,790,074 downwards.
ATAATGGAAAGACAGGATGCCAAATATTGCCACTACTATGATTCATGCCCCCTACGCAGAGGGGGTCCGGGGGTGTCCCCCGGCGGGGGTCGAGCTACTAGAGGGTTCGGTCGACCGGCCTGAGTGTCTTCGGTCAACCTACAAGAGGGCTCGATCGACCTACCTGATGGAAATCTGCATGTTGGGTTTTTCTATTTCGGGTCCAACCATCTCCAGAACTCTTCTGAAGACTTCCAATGCCTTCCTACCATCATTCCATCATTGTTAAACCCTTATGTGACTATCCAAACATGGATTTACTAATTATCCAAGAAAAACCATCAAAACTGATCCGTACCTGGCCCTTGATCTATCCTCTTCACATCTCATGTAAAGATTAGATCAAGCTTACTGATCTAACATGATAAGAGATGAGGTAAGGCTCTGATACCAATTGTTGGAAATAGGGTGGGGCTCTAGGATAGGTTTCAAAAACTTTTGACCCACTTGACATAGGGATCAACTATCCAGAAGGCTATGAAACCCAGTCCAAGATCTATGTCCTCAATCTCATCCATCATGATCAGTAAATACAATCTATCTAGAAGATAGAACCAGCAACATATAAGCTACAAATAAATCTACAACATGCAAGGAAGTAGATTATACCTTTGGAGCTCGGTTGTGCTCTAATGGAGAAGTTGTGTCTTTCTTTGATGTTGAAACGCTTTCACTAATCAAATAGGGATCTCCAAGACCTCTTGATCTTCCACGCTATGACTCGTATCAGATTCTCCTTTTTCTCAAGAAGATGGTGGGATCTCCAAGAGAAAACTACTAGGAACTCTAGGGAGGAACTAGAAAGAGAACTAGAAGAGGGAGAGAGAGGAAAAACTCGTGCAACACTTGCACTAGGGAGGCTTGGGCGTGAATCCCAATGCTATAATAGAGCATGGACGACCAAGGCCTCTTCTCCTCTTATTTATAGCTTTTTCAAGTTGCCTCCTCTTTACTAATTACAATAAAAGTCTTACTTCCATTAATTAGTAACTTACCATATCATAATTAGAAGTCTCACTTCAAATATGATTAGTATCTTTCTAATTCCTTTCTAATTAAAATAGAAGTCTCACTTCTACTAAAATTAGTAAGTCTACTATTACCACTATTAGAAGTCTCACTTTAAATAGAAATAGTAACTTTCCTTTTAGAGTTCAACTAGAATTAGATACTTTCTAATAATTGGGCTAGCGTGGGGACCACTAGGGATTCCTTAGAAAGCTGGCTCCAACTGGGACACGTGACCCCACATCTCATGTGCAATCCGGGCCCACAGTTAATTGCAAATAACTCCACTATATAAATGCAATTGAACTCCAGTCTTAGGAATATTACATAGAAGACCCTAAGCTTCCACATTATCACAAGTAGACCCCTCTATCAATATCCATGGATCAATTGGACCTGTCTTCCAAAATAGATCCAAATCTTATATCCTTGAGCCCCAATTAATTATAATGATCATAGGTACCTTTCCAATTAACTCTTAATCGGAATGGGTGCGCACTTACCAATGATAAATCCATTAATTGGCACAAGGGGATATTAGAGATAGATTCCATCTTGACCATTAAATGTTCCCACAGCTCTACTACCACGTACCCAAATCACCGAGGTGTTGACCTACAGTTGGCCTCACTCATTGGTGACTCAAAGCAAATGAATAGATAGAAACTTGAGTTCATTAATGTCTCAGGATTAAGAGCCTATTGCTAGGGAATTATGAGAGCAAACCTTAAAATAAAGACAGTGTTTATAAGGTGCTTCTCATGGTCCTTCAATACATCCAATGTACCAGCACTATGATCCAGAATCTTCCATTCTAATAATCGAGACGAATCACACTATCTCATAGTGATCAAAGTGCTGCAACCTTGTCAGTATAAGATGTCAAGTCTCATCACTGGTTGTGAATATATTTAAGTATAAGATTTGTCACACATGTCTCCCGTATGTGGATCTCATCCATACACATGTGTTACATCTAATATACTTGTGGACCCCGGTTCATCTCATGAACCATCATGTCATTCGTATTGGTTATGTGCAAGTATATAATAAATCACCATTCATCTCATGAAAGGAAAGCATGAATATACTGATAAATAAAGAAATTAATCAATTTATTATATCATCTACTGGATTGAGTCCATAAAACTAACAATCTCCCACTTGGGCTCAATGCCAGTTAGAGTTGCATCTCACTGCACATCCTCTTTACATCTTGCTCAAAGACTTTGGTAGTCAAAGGCTTAGTAAAGGGATCTACTAGATTGTCTGCAGAGGCTATCTTGGTGACCGTACATCACCTCTCTGCACAATCTATCTGACCATGTATAACTTCCTCTGTACATGCTTTTTGGCTCTTGGGTTATTTGGACTTACTGACTGCCCTGTTGTCATCACAGTAAACTGTGATCGGCTGTCCTGCCAAAAATACCACTTCAAATTCCATAAGGAATCTTTTGAGTCAATCTGCTACCTTAGCTACTTCTCAAGCTGCTACAAAATAAACACATACCCAGAAGTTGATTTCCTAGAATCTTGATCTGACTAGAGGTCAGTATCTATGTAACCAACTGGAATCAACTCATCACTGTTGTAACTCAACATGTGATCTCTAGTCCTTCTCAAGTATTCAAGAACACATCGTACAGCAGTCAATGATAAAGACCTGGGCTAGACTTATATCTGCTGACTAGGCGTACTGCGTGATAGATATCCGGTCTAGTACAAAGCATAGCTTACCATACCAGAACCTTATCTATGTACACATCATTCGGATAAGCCTATCATCCTATTTTTCCAGCCTCAATGGAAATTTTATCCTTAGGATGTACCTAGCTTCTCCAAAGTCCTTTATTATCAAAAGTCTTAGCCAACCAAAACTTTTACTGTTGACGATATCCCTATGTCACTCCATGGGAGAAGGATGTCGTCGACATATAATACCAGAAAAAACTACCCTGCTTTCTTGACTTTTCATTTACACATGACTTATCCGGATTCTGATAAAAATCAAGTGACTTGATTTCCTTATCAATACGGATGTTCCTGTTTCGAGATACCTGCTTTAATCCATAAATGGACTTATGTAGCCTGTAAACTCTTTGCACTTGGTTATTAGCTATAAAACCATCTTGTTACATCATATAGATGTTTTCCTCAAGATTGTCGTCGTGAGACGCTGTCTTGACATCCATTTTCCAAATCTCGTCACCGAGATGAACTGCAATGGGTAAGAGTATCCGGATGGAACTCTTCCATCTGGCTCTCCTTTTCTTTTGTAGACTCACTTGCACCCAATAGGTTTGCTTTTGGCAAGCAAGCCCACAAATATCCAGACCTGATTAGAGTACAAAGACTCCACCTCAGCATCTAACCAACGTCCCAAAACTATGTCATTAACTGCTTTATCATAGTTACAGGGATCTTGTTCTGGTTACACCGGGATTGCCTTGTAAGACTTTCCCTAGACCGAGAACTTGTCAAGGGTACTGACAATACTCCCACTACGACAAGGCATTGGTGTAACTACTGGGTCAAGTATGGGCGGATTTTCTTAAAGTTAGGTTATTCTTGGATTTGGAATTGATTTCTCTTAAATTTCTTCGAGGATAACCATTTCTAAAGATTTCCAGTTAATCTTATAATCTCCCTCCAGAAAACCGCATTGGTGCTGCCAAGCACTTTCTGCTCTCTGGGATTATAGAGCAACCAACCTTTAGGTCCTTTTGGGATAGAATATAAACATATATACTTCCGACTTCGATTCCAACTAATCTGTCTTATCCTTCAGCACGTGTGCCGGACAACCCTGAAAATGTTATAGACTAGGCTTTCGCCCTGTCCATAACTCCCTGGGAGTCTCAGGTATAGACTTAGATGGAACGAGGTTTAGTATATATATTTCAATTCTCATATCCCAAAATATAAGTAATCCGTTAGAAACTCAATCATAGACTTGTTCATATCTAAAAGAGTCTTGTTCCTTCTTTCTACTACTTCCGTTCTGTTGAGGCAAACCAGGAGCAGACTACTGGGATCAAATCCCATTTTCTGATAAGTATCCCATAAATTAGTGGAGAGATATTCGCCTTATCGATCTTATCGAAAAGTATTATTACTTTTACCTAATTGCTTTTCCGCTTCCGCTCGAAAACTCTTTGAACTATTCAAAAATCTCGTACTTGCGGTGCATAAGGTATATGTATTCATATCTCGAGTAATCATCGGTGAAAGTGATGAAATACTCGTATCAATCTCTCGCTCTAATATTATGGGTCCATCAGTATACACTAACTCCAATAAATCTTTGGCCCTACTGCCCTTAGATGAATAAGGGTCTATTGGTCATTTTGCCTTCCAGACAGGATTTGCAGACAGGCATTGATTCTACCACCAATGAAGGCAAGATACAATCTTTCACTAGCCTGTCAATCATGTTTTGGTTTATATGACCTAGCCTCGAAGGTGCCAAAGTTTGTTGGATTAGATGAAGGTGACTACCTTTTTAGTGATGGTCTATTATTAACATCAGTGTCACGTATCTCATACATTGTGGGAGTTAACAAATAAAAGCCAATGATTACCTTGTCAGAAAATATAAGAGTACCGCTCCTCTTTAAGACGATTTAATTACCAAAAGTAACTGAATAACTCTTATTCATCATACTAGAAATTAAAATTCCGTCTTAAAATGGTACATATAATGTATCTGACAAAATCAACTTAATATCTGAAAATAACTAAGTTACTACTCCTTCTGTCACTGCTTTTGCCTTGGCTTCCGATCCTAGGTTAACAATGATTTCTCCATCATTAATCCTCCTAGTTACCTGTTACTCCTGCAACATATTACTTATGTAATTAGTTGCACCGAAGTCTACATACCGGGATTCTGAAGTACTAGTTGCAAAACTAACTTCAGAAACAAGTGACTCAATCATACCTGAGGTCTTTTCCTTTGACAGAAATCGTGGACAATTCCTCTTCCAATGTCCTGTCATACCACAGTGGAAACACCTTCCTTTTGCTCCCTTACCCTTGACCTTGGCCACACCACTAGTGTAACCATAGTCCACCTTAGGACCTTTGATGACTGATTTCTTCTTGCTATCCCAGTCTTTGCGTTTCGGTTTAGGCTTAGCAAATGACTTTTCTGTCATGAGGGCAGTTGGTCTTTTCTTCATGATTTCCTCAAACACTACCAGCTGGCGAGACAGCTCAGCTATGGTCATTTCCAATTTACTATAATTGATCTCGAAATGTTTGAATGAGTCTGGTAGTGATTGAATGATCATGTGGATCTGCGTTTCTGTATCAAACGTAGTCCCCAGTACATCTAACTCATTCAATGCCAACTTCATTTGTAACAAATGTTTTTGTACTGGGGTTCCCACAGCCACCTTTGTTTCCATCAGCACTTTTATAGCACCCTCCCTAGCAGGCCTAACTTGGTCTGCAAACATCTCCTTTAAGTTCGATATAATATCGTATGCTGACTTATAGGATTGATGTTGTTCTTGCAAAATAGTAGACATGAATGCCTGAATAAAACATCTGGCCATCTCATTGTTTTTGGTCCACTTGGTGTTAAAGTTTTTCACGATCTATGGTGCATCAGGCTCAGGCTCAGGAAGGGAGGGTATTAGAAGGACATATTTGCAACTTTAAGATGTTAAGATAATATCCAGGTTCCTTTTCCAGTCTACATAGTTGGATTCCATCAACTTGTTCTCGTTGAGGATGGTCTCAAGTGGATTGAAAGTATTTAAATTCATGCTGTATAAATTAAAGCACATAACCATACATTCAATGAAAGAATATAAATGACATTAGGGTTTAGTATTCTACCAAATTCATATGGGAATCCTCATAAGCACTGAATTTAGAATACATCGGAATCCCAATCCCTTAGGGCATGCCTCCTAGGGGAGTGCGAATGTCCTTGGATTGGTGCGGATCAAAGTTCGTCGGAATTGGAATTAAGACTAACTATCCATGATCCCCATCATTCATTATCATCTAGGTATCTCATACCAAATAATGTATAACTCCCGATTTGCTTTGGTTTCTAAAATACATGAGGCAAGTCCTAGGGGATACTACATCATTATTTTAGTTAAGTGTGACCCACCAACTAGCATTGCATGACAACCGTTGTGAGCAGCTCCTCCTAGGGGAGTAAGCCCCCACCCCGTCTCACCAACACTATCCATAGAAGATCCATATCTAGTAACCAGACAAGTAAAAGCCCTCCGAAGGAACGGCCACTCTCTTGGTGGCGCGAGGCTAATACTTTCCTTACAATGGACCTATGGTGGAAAACCATGGGGATTTTCAATTTAAATGCCCCGCTCCCACTTAATATTTTGAATTGAAGATTTCCTTTTAAGGTATTAGGGCCCACATATATAAATATATGAATCATCAAATCATCTCATGATATAATCCAAGATTGGTTCTAAGTCAAGTTATTTTAAGGAAAGTCCAGTTTCTTAAATTAGTGTTACCAATGTGTCCATCTCATGGGACATCAACACTAATTAGAACTCTTTCCAAAAATTAATTTGATTTGACCAATATTAGTAACTTGCTATGTTAGGATCAGATTTGGAAACATTCTAAATAAAGCATTCAACTATAAATAGAAAACGCTAAGATTCAAAACTAGTCCTCTCCTCCACATGGCCCAAGCGGAATAGACTTCTTGGACTTCTAGACTTTCCAAAAATTTGGAGTTCCTCAAACTCTTTGGGAAACTCCAAAACACCTTTGGTAATCTTCAAACTCTTTGATTAGGAGTCCAACTTCACTTTCCTTCTTCATCTCAGACATCGCCAGAATTTACAAATTTAGAAATTACATAAATTCCTATGTCTCTACGATGAGACTTACATGATAATCTATTAATGGAAATAAAAGGCTCATAGGGAATTTCACCATGCCTTGCCCTAAACTAGGAAAACAAGAAAACCATGATGCCCTTTACAACTTGCCAAAAATAAACATTCAACCATAAGAGAAAATAAAAAGACTTGTGGGCCATATAGAGAGGACATGATAACCTGCATGTTAGTTTCTCATACTAGCAAAGCAACTCACAAAGTCGGGTTACCAAACAATAATGGAAAGACAGGATGCCAAATATTGCCACTACTATGATTCATGCCCCCTACGCAGAGGGGGTCCGGGGGTGTCCCCCGGCGGGGGTCGAGCTACTAGAGGGTTCGGTCGACCGGCCTGAGTGTCTTCGGTCGACCTACAAGAGGGCTCGGTCGACCTGCCTGACGGAAATCTGCAAGTTGGGTTTTTCTATTTCGTGTCCAACCATCTCCAGAACTCTTCTGAAGACTTCCAATGCCTTCCTACCATCATTCCATCATTGTTAAACCCTTATGTGACTATCCAAACATGGATTTACTAATTATCCAAGAAAAACCATCAAAACTGATCCGTACCTGGCCCTTGATCTATCCTCTTCACATCTCATGTAAAGATTAGATCAAGCTTACTGATCTAACATGATAAGAGATGAGGTAAGGCTCTGATACCAATTGTTGGAAATAGGGTGGGCCTCTAGGATAGGTTTCAAAAACTTTTGACCCACTTGACACAGGGATCAACTATCCAGAAGGCTATAAAACCCAGTCCAAGATCTATGTCCTCAATCTCATCCATCATGATCAGTAAATACAATCTATCTAGAAGATAGAACCAGCAACATATAAGCTACAAATAAATCTACAACATGCAAGGAAGTAGATTATACCTTTGGAGCTCGGTTGTGCTCTAATGGAGAAGTTGCGTCTTTCTTTGATGTTGAAACGCTTTCACTAATCAAATAGGGATCTCGAAGACCTCTTGATCTTCCACGCTATGACCCGTATCAGATTCTCCTTTTTCTCAAGAAGATGGTGGGATCCCCAAGAGAAAACTACTAGGAACTCTAGGGAGGAACTAGAAAGAGAACTAGAAGAGGGAGAGAGAGGAAAAACTCGTGCAACACTTGCACTAGGGAGGCTTGGGCGTGAATCCCAATGCTATAATAGTGCATGGACGTCCAAGGCCTCTTCTCCTCTTATTTATAGCTTTTTCAAGTTGCCTCCTCTTTACTAATTACAATAGAAGTCTTACTTCCATTAATTAGTAACTTACCTTATCATAATTAGAAGTCTCACTTCAAATATGATTAGTATCTTTCTAATTCCTTTCTAATTAAAATAGAAGTCTCACTTCTACTAAAATTAGTAAGTCTACTATTACCACTATTAGAAGTCTCACTTTAAATAGAAATAGTAACTTTCCTTTTAGAGTTCAACTAGAATTAGATACTTTCTAATAATTGGGCTAGCGTGGGGACCACTAGGGATTCCTTAGAAAGCTGGCTCCAACTGGGACACGTGACCCCACATCTCATGTGCAATCCGGGCCCACAGTTAATTGCAAATAACTCCACTATATAAATGCAATTGAACTCCAGTCTTAGGAATATTACATAGAAGACCCTAAACTTCCACATTATCACAAGTAGACCCCTCTATCAATATCCATGGATCAATTGGACCTGTCTTCCAAAATAGATCCATATCTTATTATCCTTGAGCCCCAATTAATTATAATGATCATAGGTACCTTTCCAATTAACTCTTAATCGGAATGGGTGCGCACTTACCAATGATAAATCCATTAATTGGCACAAGGGGATATTAGAGATAGATTCCATCTTGACCATTAAATGTTCCCACAGCTCTACTACCACGTACCCAAATCACCGAGGTGTTGACCTACAGTTGGCCTCACTCATTGGTGACTCAAAGCAAATGAATAGATAGAAACTTGAGTTCATTAATGTCTCAGGATTGAGAGCCTATTGCTAGGGAATTATGAGAGCAAACCTTAAAATAAAGACAGTGTTTATAAGGTGCTTCTCATGGTCCTTCAATACATCCAATGTACCAGCACTATGATCCAGAATCTTCCATTCTAATAATCGAGACAAATCACACTATCTCATAGTGATCAAAGTGCTGCAACCTTGTCAGTATGAGATGTCCAGTCTCATCACTGGATGTGAATATATTTAAGTACAAGATTTATCACACATGTCTCCTGTATGTGGATCTCATCCATACACATGTGTTACATCTAATATACTTATGGACCCCGGTTCATCTCATGAACCATCATGTCATTCGTATTGGTTATGTGCAAGTATATAATAAATCACCATTCATCTCATGAAAGGAAAGCATGAATATACTGATAAATATAGAAATTAATCAATTTATTATATCATCTACTGGATTGAGTCCATAAAACTAACACTCCAATCATAGGAAAGATCTTGTCATGGCCTCTCAAAGCCTGCAAACTTTGATGCATGCAGCTTATGGATCACCACTAGTCCAGGATTAGATAGAAGTAGTTGTGGTAAGAAAAAATAATGGATGTGTGAGAGACTTTAAATAACAAAAAAAATGTATCAAAGATAGTCCACATAGACTAATCGTAATAGTCAAATCTAAATAAAAGTCATGGCTCTACGACAAATGTTAAAACACTATAGATGAAAAGAAAAACAAAGAACTTGACAAAAAAATATGAAGAATAGATGGGATAAAGGTTTGGTAATAACAACTTATTTGCTGACCACATATAGATGGGATAAAGGTTTGGTAATGATGGTGGTGGTGGTTGTAATATAACAACTTATCTCTTAACACCAATTTGTTTGGAAATGTCCTATTGCTTGTTATGGATGCAAGTGCCCACCATTTGTTTCTCTGAAGCATGTGATCTTTTTTTTCGTTCCAAGGAACCCACTTCCAAATATATTGCAAAATCAGCTCGCTTGAGAATGCCATCTTTTTTTTACAGCATGTAGTTGGTTGGTAAAGTTCACAAAGAGTCACATAGATATAGGCCTAATAAGCCAGGCCTGAACTTCTAACTAGACCTCATTTCTTTAACAGGTTATAATCTAGACCGGGCCTTAGGGCCCATTTGAAGCATGTAGAGATGTTGGAAGCATTCACAGAGAAGAGGTTTTTAAGTATTCTAACAAAATACTACAATTCTCAGAATACACACTTACCACTCAATGACCTTGGCAAATATAAGCTCTAAGAGTGTAAGTAGAGAATACAACACCCAATCTGTGAGCCATTGCTGATCATTGACACATGATTTACTTTATGTTTCCTTAATTGAAAGCGTGACTAAGAATCACTTCTATGAACAAAAAAAAAAAAAAACCATTCAAAGGTGATGTGAGCCGGTTTTACAAAAGACATTGTAACTAACTCTAGCTTCGGTGTTATTCTGACAGATTCCTTTCCACTTTGAAGGAACTAGACCTATGCTGTCATCCAAGAAGCTCTCAGTCTCTGGCCTCCAATCACAAAAAAAAGAGGTCAAATCTGATATATAAGAATTGAAAATGAAATAATAGTAAATTGTGTTTAATGCGAAAAAGAAAGGCAAAGGGTCAATGGTACTTGTCATCTTCTTTTGTTAGCACCAATCAATCAAGTACCCCACACATAATTTTAGGCTTTCAGATTAGTAAAAAAAGGTGGAGCATTACAATAAAAAATTACAAAGACATGATGGGTGCAACAAACATAAAAACATTTTAGCAGTACAGCATTAACGATGAACCAAATCAATTTATAGATCCCATAAGTAAGGTTAAGAATAGCAAAAAACATAATAAAAAACATTTCATAATTGTAGATGGGATGATCTATAGATGGTTTTTAGGAGGACCAATCTTTAAGAACTTGAATTCCTACTCATATGAACCTGAATTTTGTGTCCGACATTATTTTTGATAACGATATCGTTACCATCATTTATAGTTTATTCATCCATTTTTTGTGTCCAATAAGAAAATAATGATGAATTTATATTGAGATGCATAAACAATAAGAAAGACTCACGATTTCCCTCAAAATCTAGTTTTCAAAATTTTCTGATAACGATATCGTTACAATTATTTATTGGTTCTTCGCCCATATTTTGTCTCCAACAACAAAATGACAATGACTTTATAATGGGGTGCATAAACAGGTGGAAAGGCTCACGGATTTGGCTCAGAAATGCATTTTTCTAATAGGTATAGTTTGCCGCTCGCATATTCTACACCTGAGTCACGAGTTCCTTAGTATTGGTTCCTGTTCTCCTTGATAATAATGATTGTCATTTGATAAACTAACATGACTTCTCCTCCTTGTAGTCTCACAATCAATCATAAGACTGACATCTGAACCCAAGTCTAGGAGCATACCTATTCATGGCTTTCTCTTAATAGCCATATGTTGAAAGTTTTTCAACTATAGTTTTATCCAACAGCACTAGAAAGTACTAAAATTATAAAATACCACAAACATCAAAAGAAACCAGCACCCAAAAGGAAATCTTGAAGGAACAACAATTAAAACTAACCAGATTTCAATCTTATAACATCTAAGAGAAACCCGTCTGATAAAAACCAAATTAGTCATAGAACTTTCAAAAACCCCAGTAATAGGAAGACCATAAATCAGCAATTTAGTATACATATTGTGTGGGGAAATTCCCAGAGCTACAGGATTAAGCTAATCACAGCCATCATACGGGGCTAAACATTCTCACGTGCCATCCGCGTGCCATCCGCGTGCCATCCACGTGGCACCGATCTCATCCCGGCTACCAGGGCAGAGGCCTTGGCCGACATCATACATCTCCAGGCCACAAGCGCCGAACTGGACCACCTCGGGCATCATCTCGGCAGAGAGTCCACATCGGCAAGGCCACCCCGGACGCTATCTCCGCAGATAACCCTACCTCGGCTAAAGCCACCTCGGCTGAAGAAGCCAGAACAGTAACCGAAGCGAGGAAGAACCTTCGCCTGGACCCCTCATCCCCCACGTCACCAGACACGTGGAAGGATAGGGTCACGATCTAGTGGGACAGACACGACGTCCAGCCGCCCACTATCTTCGCCAGATCGCCACGTGGCAGCATCCAGCGGCTGAGGCCACATCAGGGCAAGGCCCGAGGGCAGATCCGCTGGTACTCCTACCGCCAAAGGCGCCCAACACAATCTGGCCCAACAAGACATGCATTTAATGCAATGTGGGCTGACCTGACTGGCATTAAATGCTGAGTGGGCCGGATTAGACCGCATTTATTACTTTGTGGGCTGATCATGACTTCCCAGTCAGATCATGGGACCCACACCCAGATATTCTCAGAGAGATACGATCCATTCCTCTATAAATAAACCTTCAAACACCATGCAAGGTACGCACATTATTATTCACAGAGCCCTTACTCTGCCTCTCCTCTCCCTCTCTTCCATCGTTCCAGTTCATATACTGACTTTGGCATCGGAGAGCCTTGCGCCGCTCAGGCCAGGGTCCTCTGACCGTTTGCTACTCCTTTTCAGGCTCTCGGACGGCATCCAGACATCCCAGACGTCATCATCTTCACGGATAAGTCCTGTAAGGCACCCTCTTATTGTGGGTCATAATTTTCTGCACCTACAATTGGCGCCGTCTGTGGGAAAGCAATATCCCAGCCTTCCCAACCTTCTCCTAATCTTTCCAAACAATCCTTCTTCACCTCAACCTCTCAGAAGCCATGCCTCCGAAAGCTAAGAAGGGCGTAGAATCCTCAAGAGCAGCGCCCAAGCTGCCACCACCGCCAGCGGACGTCCCTCCTCAAGGACGCCCCCACACGGTGCATGGCACGACTGCAGGCGAGGGCCGCTTAGGCTCTCAGCTCTTTATCGAGTTCCCATTACAAGAGGGACTCGAGGCCTCGATTTCACCGGAAGAAGTCGCGCCACCTGGACGCAAGGATCGTCAGCACGAGCGTCCCCGGAAGGACAAAGCCGTGGCCGTAGAAGAAACGCGCCACGCTCAACCCCCTGGGGAGGTTCCTGAAGCTACCCTCCTCCAGAAGCAACTCCAGAAGCAAGAGCGAATGATTCGCGAACTTCAGCAGCAGCTGAAGGCAGTGCAAACTGCCTCCTTGAGGGAGGTCTCGGAGCCTCAAGGGAAAAAGAGGGATGCTCCCAGCAAGGCAGCCCAGCCTCCCCGTGAGGAACTCAGACATCATCCGGACCACCAGAAACGGAGCCACATCCATGATGAAGGCTCGAGCAACAGCCGAAGTCACCACAGCCGAGGCGGCCGAACCCATAGCCGTCGCAGCCCTGATGGACCGCGCTCCTGCTTGGTTCTACCGAGGTCGGCGGACGTGGGAGTCCGTCGGGTCCGACCCTTTCGTAACCGGGGGGCAGGGGCGTGCATCAACATTTCTTTTTTTTTGTGGGTGTGCCAGATTTTCTATTTTTACTTGGAATTGCAAGTGGTGATCCGGGGATCAACCTTCGCAAGTAAAAAGGAAATCAACTTCTTTCAAGTTTTCCATTGCACATATATTTAAGAAAAGAGACATTTTCTTGATTTGCCGTGAAAGGCGATTTTTTTGGCATTTATAGCCGATTTTGGCGTTTATAGCCGATTTTTGGCGTTTATAGCCGATTTTGGCGTTTATAGCCGATTTTACAATCGTTATCAATAATGAAAGACAAGAATTGTGATTTTTGTCTCTTTTGAAAAAATACAAACTACAATGAAAAGCAAGAAAAGGAGGATCTAACTTCTCAGGAGATTGTGGAGGACTCGTTTAGATTGACGGTCGCAAGCCATATGTGGGCTTCGCCATCATCCATGCAGATGAGAACAGAGGATGCTATTTGATTCACTTGGCTTGGCTATAACCTCGGGTTTTTAGAAGACAAAGACCAAAGGAAGGTCCTATGTCCAATAAAAAACCGAGTAAACGGGCTGAAAAGCCACATCTAAGCCATTGGAGGCAGGAGGAGAAGGCAAGGACCTTGGGGGGGGGGGTACCCCCCAAGGGACTTTTGTCACCTTGTTGCGGTGGCCGGTGTAGAACTTCCGCAGAGTTTTCTCTCTTTTTCCTTTCTCTGGATTTCTGTGCTTCTCTCTGTCTGTGTGTCTGTCTCTTTTTTCCGATCTGGATTCCTTTGGAGTGCTCTCCTATTTATAGGCTCTTGGTAGCCATTTAGGAGAGTTTATGGGCTTTTAATGTCATTAAGCCACATAATGGGAGGAGTTACAAAAATTGAATTGTTTATTTTGTAACTCCTTTTTCTTGGCTTCTGATTGGCCGGAGGAGATTGAGGGCATTTAATCGCCTTTAATCGCCATGATGGGAGGAGTTTCATGGGTTAAATGCCATGAATCTCTTGATTTGTAACTCCCGAATGCTTGCTTCTGATTGGGCCGTCCAAAGAAATGGATTAATGACTGTAATAAAGCTAGTCAATTAATCGCATTAAGTGGTCGCCGAGCAGCTGAAGAGTCGCGGGCCATGCCACGTCTTTTGGAATTCTTCTGTCGATGATTATCGATGGATCTTCATGTAGATCGACATCAGATGACCATGTAATTTCAGGTGTTTGTTGCCAACAGCGGGTCGGTGCCATCTGTCCTGTCGATTTCTCGATCGGTCGGGTGGAAAGCACACTTTTTTTGGTTGACCGGGTGGCGATCAATACTGTCTTTGATACTCTTGATGATTTACCCGTGTTTTGGACGGATATCAGAGGACTTGGTGTCTCAAAAGCATGAATTTTGGAAAGTACCAGAGGCTGGGCTCCTCGAATCGCGAAAAAACGGCGAAAACCGGGGTTTCCGGGGCTTTCCCGGCGACCCCGGGGTCCATGGTCGCCGGCGACCCTGGCCCAGGGTCGCAGGGGCCTGCGACCTTGGGCCAGGGTCGCAGGGGCCTGCGACCCTGGCCCAGGGTCGCAGGGGTCTGCGACCCTGGGGGGGTTTTCCCCCTTTTTGGTCCCGTTTTGCGTCCGTTTTTGCTCTTTTTTGATTCTTTTTTCTTCTGTACTTTTCTTTGACATTTTGATCATTTATTGGCCTGATTTCTTTGTAGGAAACCTGATGAGAATCCTTGCATTTTATTTTGCAAAGTTTCCAATTTCCTGAGAAAGCCGAAGACTTTGTCGCGCAGAGTTGCCGATTTCCCGTCAGAAGCTGAAACTGGGTCAAACGATGTCGGAATGACCTGAAATTTGGTGTGAAGCCTCTTGAGCAATAAATAAGACCAACCATAGGCTTTTGTTTGAGTTTCGAAGCCGTTTGGGGTCCTATCACCTGCAGACTTGCTTTTTGTCGCGATGAAGATGTCGCGGTTTGATGTGCGGTCAACCGATGTCCGATTGACTTGAAATTTGACAGGGAACCTATTGGAGTCATTTTAAGATGATCCATAGGTTCTGTCTTGGAAATCATGGTCCCGGAGAGCTTTACCGCCGAGAGGCTTGATTTGGCTGTCGGAGAAGCGAAGTTAGGCCAAATGATCTTGAAATGGCTTGAAACTTCTTGTGTACTCCTCTTTTGGCTGTCTGGAAGAATCTTGCAGTTTTTGTTTGATTCTGACAAGATTTTATTTTTGGAAGCAGCATTGCCTATTTATGGCAGGTTGCGACTTCATGTAGCTCTTTGGATCTTGAAAAGGCAAAGTGACATTTTTTGTGTCAACAAGCCCGAGCCGTCCCAAGAGGAAGACCCGAGCTCAGACTCCAGAGAAGGATGACGAGCAAGAGCGATTTGACAAGCGCGTTAGATTGGCTCTCCAGCGCAACTTGGACATGCGGGACCAGAAGCAGCTCTGTGGTCACACTGATCTCGGGGGCTCTCCCTTCACAAAAGAAATCGAGCACACCCCCTTACCCAAGAAGTTCTCCGTCCCGCGGTTCGTCCCCTACGACGGACTGTCCGATCCATCTGCGCACCTCCGACACTTCTCCCAGAAGATGTCCATCTGGGGAAACGAGGGTCATCTAAACTGCAAGATCTTCTCCTCCAGTTTGGGTGACCTCCCCCTGAAGTGGTTCTGCTCCCTTCCGGAGCAGTCAGTTTCCAGTTGGAAGGAGCTCCAGCTCTCCTTCCTGAAGAAGTTCCAGGCCTACGCCGTCGTCCCCAAGAAAGAAGGGGACCTCATCGCCCTGAGAATGAAGCAGGGCGAAACCCTCGCCAAGTTCACCCACCGATTCTGGGCGATCTACAGCCAGATCGAAGACGCGAGAGAGGCGATAGCCATCTACGCTTTCCAGCACGCCCTGATCCCCGGCATCGACGTGCGGAAGGACTTGGCCGGGGACACCCCAGAGTCCATGACAGAGTTGATGTCCCGGGTGAAGCGCTTTATCGCCCGGGAGGAAGACGAGATCCGAGCTAAGGATCGCGACGGGCATCCGGAGCCCGAACAGAAAGACAGCCAGCCTCGGCAAAGAGGCGGGAGATCCTCCCAGAAGCAGGAGCCCAAGCGGGACTGGGCCTCTAGTGCGACGAAGCCTTCGTCGTCCAGGTCTGGGGGCAATTGGAAGCCCAGACCTCCCTCCAGCGCCAGCCAGAGCGTCAACGTCGTCTTCAAGGAGCCGATCTACCGCATCCTGGCCAAAATCAAATCCAAGCCGTTCTTCAAGTATCCTCCGCCCCTGAAGAATGAACCCACCGAAGGAGCCCGAAGCAAGCACTACTGCTCCTTCCATAAGGGCAACGGGCACAGGACCGAAGAATGCAGGACTTTGCAGTGGTATCTGGAAAAGCTGGCCAAAGAGGGCCACATCCCAGAGTTCATCAAGGAAGGAGATGCCGGCGGCAGCGAGGGCCGGATCCACCAGAGCGCAGCCCAAGCTCCAGAGAGCGAGGACTCAGAGAAGATCATCAACGTGATCCATCTGGCGTCCTCAGCTCCCGCTTCCTCATCCCGGGGAAGCTCTCAAACCCGTGCCGAAGCCAGGCGGGCTTCGCACGAGAAAGAAGTAATGAAAGCCGACCTCGCCCCGGCATCCAAGAAAGCCCGGCGTGACAGACCGGCCATCTCGTTCTCGGATCGAGATCTGGAGGGAGTCGAGGTCCCTCACAACGACCCCCTGCTCCTCACCATGAAGCTGAGAGACTTCACCGTAAAGAGGATCCTCGTCGACTCCGGCAGCTCCTCCGAGGTCCTCTACTACGACTGCTTCAAGAGGATGAAGCTCTCCGAAGCAGACCTCACGGAGGTCCGTGCACCTCTGCTAGGGTTGTCCGCCACGCCAGTCTACCCCAAGGGTAGAATCACCTTGGAAACCCAAGTTGGCGGAGCCTCCGTGTCGGCCGACTTTCTGGTTGTGGACGCCCCTTCTCCCTACAATGTCATTCTGGGTAGAACGTGGCTCCACAAGCTAGAGGCAGTTCCATCTTCCTTCCACCAAAAGCTGAAGTTCGTCCACGAGAACGATGAAGGCAAGGTGGAAGTAGTCACAGTAAAGGGAGACCAGCAGCAAGCCAAGCAGTGCATGCTGGCCGCAGTCCCGGCCGTGAAGGAGCCAGAGCGCGTCAACCTGGCCGAGTTCGAGAAAGGCCTCGATGAGATCGGCCGGGACCCTGAGAAGAAAAGCATCGAGGACCTGGCCGAGGTCAGACTGGATCCGGCAGACCCAGACCGGTTCTTCCTGATCGGCACCCAGCTGTCGGACGAAGAAAGGGCCGAACTCTCCCGGTTCTTAATGCAGAATGTGGACGTCTTCGCTTGGAACCCAAGTGAAATGCCCGGGGTCGACCCTGAGGTCATGTGCCACAAGCTCAACGTCGACCCCGACCACAAACCAGTAGTGCAGAGGGCCCGCAGGACCGGGCTGCAGCAGACAGATGCGGTCGTGGAAGAGGTCGACAACCTGCTAAAGGCAGGGGCCATCCGGGAAGTCCAGTACCCGGTATGGCTGGCCAACACGGTGGTCGTCAAGAAGAAAACTGGAAAGTGGAGGGTATGCGTAGACTTCACCGACCTGAACAGGGCTTGCCCTAAGGACAGTTTCCCCCTCCCGAAGATTGACCAACTGATTGACGCCACCGCTGGTCATGACCGAATGAGCTTCCTCGACGCCTACCGAGGCTATCATCAGATCCCTCTCTATGGGCCCGACGAGGAGAAAACATCATTCATCACCCCCCGCGGCACTTACTGCTATAAAGTAATGCCCTTCGGGCTGAAGAACGCGGGGGCGACCTATCAGCGCCTCGTCACGAAGATGTTCCAGGCCCAGCTCGGCCAAACGGTGGAGGTGTATATCGACGACATGGTCGTCAAATCTGTGCGCTCCAGTGACCACCTGGTGGATCTCGGCCAAGTCTTTGACGTCCTTCGCGCCTACAAGCTCAAGCTCAACGCTTCCAAGTGCGCCTTCGGCGTAGCCTCTGGCAAGTTTCTCGGCAGCTTGGTGACGCGGAGGGGGATAGAGGCCAATCCAGACCAGATCACTGCCATCCAGGACATCCAGAGTCCCTCCACCACAAAGGAAGTTCAAAAGCTTACGGGAATGGCCGCCGCACTCAATCGCTTCATCAGCCGCTCATCAGATAAGTGCAGGCCTTTTTTCCAGCTTTTGAGGAAAAATTTGAAGTTCCAGTGGACCCCCGAGTGCGACCAGGCATTGGCCGCACTCAAAACTTATTTGATGTCACCCCCATTACTCTCCACCCCGACTCGGGGGGAGATTCTGTATTTATACCTAGCGGTCTCGGATCACGCAGTGAGCTCCGTCCTCATCAGGGAGGACGAGGGAGTTCAAAAGCCGATCTATTACACGAGCAAGACCCTGCTCGATGCCGAGACCAGGTACCTTCTGTTGGAGAAGCTTGCGTTGGCTCTTGTCACCGCCTCCCGCAAGCTCTCCCATTATTTTCAATCCCACACTATTGTGGTGATCACGGAGCACCCACTCCGTTCCTTGTTCAAAAAAGCTGACTTTTCAGGGCGCATATCAAAGTGGGCGGTTGAATTGGGGCAGTATGACATACAGTACCGTCCCAGAACTGCAATCAAAGCCCAGATTCTGGCAGACTTCATAGTCGAATTCGCCTGCCCCAACCAGGCTCAGACCCAGCTCGGCACGGCACTGGGGGGCACAGGGCAAGAGCCAGCAGAAACAGAAGTCCAGCAGTCTCCCACCTCGGCATGGAGGATCTTCGTCGACGGGTCGTCCACCTCCAAGAGAGCTGGCGCCGGCATAGTTCTCCAATCGCCAGAGGGACTGGTCATAGAGCAGGCTTTCACCCTCGACTTCAAAGCGACGAACAATGAGGCAGAGTACGAAGCACTGATCGCAGGGTTGAACAGCGCCCGAGTCCTCGGAGCCCAGCACCTGGAAATCTTCAGCGATTCTCAACTGGTAACTAGCCAGCTCGCTGGAGACTACCAGGCCAGGGACGACAGGATGGCGGCCTACTTAGCCCTGGCAAAAAAAGCTACTCTCCCAATTCCAGAAAGCCAAGGTCAGGCAAATCTCCCGAGATACCAACACGCACGCAGATGCGCTTGCAAACCTGGCCTCCGCTGTTGAAGTAGGAAAGAAGAGGACCATCGAGGTCGGGTCAGTATCAAGGTCAAGTCTAGAACTCCAGTCATCTCGGCTTGTCCTCTGTGCTGACCTCGGCCCCAGCTGGATGGATCCAATCGTTGCCTACCTGAAGGATGACCAGCTCCCCGAGGACAAGACTGAAGCCCACAAGATCAGGCTCAAGGCAGCCCGCTTTTGGCTCTCTCCAGAAGGCAAACTCTACAGGAAGTCCTTCACAGGCCCGTACCTCCAATGCGTCCACCCATCCAAGGTGGACGACTTCCTGTACGAGATCCATGAAGGAATCTGCGGCAGCCATATAGGAGGCCGCTCATTGGCCTACAGGGCAATCAGCCAGGGTTACTGGTGGCCCTACATGCAGAAGGACGCCCAGGTCTACGCCAGAAAATGCGAGAAATGCCAGAAGTTCTCCCACTCCCTCCATCAGCCAGCGCAGGATCTAAGCCCCCTCTCCAGTCCATGGCCCTTCGCTCAATGGGGCCTGGACATTGTGGGGCCCCTTCACCGAGCTCCAGGGAACAAAAGATGGCTGATAGTGGCTACGGACTACTTCACCAAGTGGATAGAGGCTGAACCGTTGTCTTCCATCACGGACAGGGACTCCAGGAACTTCGTCTGGAAAAACATCCTCACGAGGTTCGGCATCCCCCGGACCCTGATTTCAGATAACGGGACTCAGTTCGATTCCAAATCCTTCAGAGATTTCTGCCAAGAGCATGGCATCAGAAACCATTACTCCACCCCGGCATATCCACAGAGTAATGGCCAGGCAGAAATCTCCAATAAAGTGATCCTGGACGGCTTGAAGAAGCGACTGGACAAGGCAAAGGGCAGATGGACAGAAGAGCTTCCGAGCGTGCTATGGGCCTATCGAACAACTCCAAGGAGGTCCACTTCGGCGACACCATTCTCTCTGGCCTACGGTATGGAGGCGGTCATTCCCCTGGAAATCGGCCTTCCTACCCTGAGGACAGAGCTGGTCGACCAAGGTCGGAATGAGACGAACCTGGCAATGGAGCTGGAGCTGGCGGACGAACGACGAGAAGCAGCAGCCCTGAAACTAACCGACTATCAGCAACGGTTAGCCAGGGCATACAATCAAAATGTCAAGGAAAGAAGGTTCACCACGGGAGAGCTCGTTTTAAAGAAGACCCTGCCAGCTGACAGAGAACCAAATGAGGGGAAGCTTGCCCCGAACTGGCACGGCCCGTACAGAGTAGTTTCACTGGCAGGAAAGTCAGCCTACAAGCTCGAAGACTTGGATGGCAAGCCATTGCCGAGACCGTGGAATGCATCCCACTTGAAGAAATTCTATTTCTAAAGATGTAATGAACTTCAGAATCAATAAAAGCAGCTCTTGCCTTGTCATCAATCTGTCTCCCCGGACGACTCCGGCAACACAGGCTCAACGCCTTGGAAATGGCTTCGAGTTCCTACACTCAGCCTTTCCTAAAATCCCGTGTCTTGGACACACAGGCTCAACGCCTTGGAAATGGCTTCGAGTTCCTACACTCAGCCTTTCCTAAAATCCCGTGTCTTGGACACACAGGCTCAACGCCTTGGAAACGGCATAAAAGAGTTCCTACACTCAGCCTTTCCTAAAATCCCGTGTCTTGGACACACAGGCTCAACGCCTTGGAAACGGCATAAAAGAGTTCCTACACTCAGCCTTTCCTAAAATCCCGTGTCTTGGACACACAGGCTCAACGCTTGGAAACGGCATAGAAGAGTTCCTACACTCAGCCTTTCCTAAAATCCCGTGTCTTGGGCACATGGGCCCACCGCCCTGGAAGAGACCTCGAGTCCCGACTCGGTCGCTTCCTAAAGCTCCTAGCCTTGGGCTATGGGGAGGCTTCGAGTTCACACTCAGCCGAGATCGGGCCCACCGCCCTGGAAGAGACCTCGAGTCCAGGCTCGGTCGATTCCTAAAGCTCCTAGCCTTGGGCTATGGAGAAGGCCTCGAGTTCAGACACTCGGCCGGATTCCTAAGATCAGGGCTTTTACACCCCTCAAAGATCATTGCCGAGCTCACGCTTCCACAGCCGAGACCAGTGGAATGATGATTCCATTTCGGCGCAAGGCAGCTCGTCTCGGCCAAAGCCAGCCATTTCGGCCAAAGGCAGATTTTCGGCCAAAGGCAGATTTCTAGAAGAGAGCTGTTCCAGCACTCAAACACAAATGCAGGCATTCCAGAACAGTGCGAAGAAAGAGGAGAACTCAAAAGCATTGCACATGGTTTGGGTGATCACAGAACTCCTTTTTTATTCATTAAAAACTGCTTGATTACAAGAGCTACAGAACAGAAAGGAAAGTACAGAAAGGAGGATCGCAGTCCTCTGAAAACAGGAAATGAAATAAAGACTGGGAGACTCTGATCTTCAACCACTCCTCGGACTTTGTCGGACGAGAAGTGCAGCGGGCACCACCGCCCCTCTTTCTCTTCTTCTCTCCATCAGCGAACCCCAGGTCCAGCAGAGCTTCAACCCGCCTGCCGTACGACGGGCGCACGGGGTCGTGTTGGACGAGAATGCGCCACCGTCCCCTCGCAGCGCATCCTCACTCTGTCTGGCCAAGGGCCAGTGCCCATGGACCCGCGTTCAGAGAGCGCGTGGCCCACGGGGAGTTCCTTCAGAGAGCGCGCAGGCCACGACAGCCTTCCCCCCTTGGGGGCAGCCGTCCAACGGCGCAGGGTTTTCCCCCGGATCAAGCAATCTCAGACACCTCTCAGACATGGCTCCTATGCTCTTTCCTTCTCCCAGGGCGAGCCTGATCCCCCTATTTATAGGATGGAAGAAGGCCCAGTCTCCAAAAGGAGTTATGGGGCGAAGTCTCCCACGCGTTGTTGGGAAGGCGCGACTATTGACCAGCGAACCCTATGGCGCCACGTGGAGACATCCGTCAGACTCCCTCGTCTGCCGCGCCACCATGTTCATTGCTATTCAAGATCACCTAAGATACGGAGGATCAGCGCGAATACCAATGAAGATCACCCAAGATACGGAGGATCAGCGCGAATACCAATGAAGATCACCCAAGATACGGAGTATCAGCGCAAATGCCAAAAAAGATCTTAAGGGAGCACTCTACCGAACTCAAGCAAATCGAAGAACTCAAGCTTAAAAGAGAAAAGCACGAGTATTTCGGAAAATCTTCATTTGTATTAAAGTTTCAATCATTACAGTGTTCAGCAAATACAAATCGAAGAAAATTACAAAGCATAAAGCAAAGAAGCAAAAATCCCAAGGTCCCGATGTCCCGAGGTCATGACCGGTCAGTTGCACGAGCTGCGGCGTCAGAGGCTTCGCCGGATGAACGGGCAGAGTTCGGCACCGGAAGCGGGTACGGAGGCGGCTCCCGAAAGGAGCGGTGGCCCTCCGAGACCCCGACCTCTTTCAGTGCGGCAAGCCACCCTTTCGTCCAAGCCTTATCCCTCACCACAAGAACCCTTTCCTTGTAGTGGGCGGTGACCTGCGCTTTGGCATCATCGAATGCAGCATCGCACTCGGACTCGAGCTTAGCCTCGGCTTCATCCGCCCTCTTGGACTCGGATTCAAGCTTCGCCTCGGCCTCGTCCGCTCTCTTGGCCTCGGCTTGAAGTAGGGCCGCATAATCGTCTCCCATCTTCGAAATGGAGACCTCGAGCTCGGCCGACTTAGTCCTCTCCGCCTCGGCCTCCTCCCTCGCCTGCTCGAGCTTCGCCGCGAATTCCTCTTCTGCCTTGGCCAACTTCTGGCTCACAGCGTCCAGGGACTCTTGCAGGCCGTTCTTCTCCACGGACAGCTCGGCAGCGTCCGCGCTGTACCTCCAGATCCTATCAGCAACGGCCATGGACTTCTGAGCCGCCTGTCAAATGAAGACGTACATGTTAGATCCAAAGAGCGTCAGACGCTAATTTGCTGGTTTAGCAAAGGAAAATGAAGATTTACCACGAGGTTGGACTGCAGCATCGACAAGATCAGCTTCTGATCGCTGTACTTATCCAGCCGCTCCATGTCCCGGGGAAGGGCACAGGCTCGCCCAAGGGCCTCGAGGACCGGGAGATCGATCCTGTGAAGAATGCTATCCTCCACCGTCATCGGCCTCCCCGGCCCGAGCATGAAGCTTGGCTCCCATAACTGCGGCCCCGACGGCAACGAGGCAGCGGCCGAGCTAGGGCCCGCATCAGTCCTCGGCATCTTCAGCGGCCGAGTTCCCTCCTGCTCGACCTCGGCTGGGGGCAAGCGTACCCCTAGGTCAACAGGGCTAGGGGGCACGGGCACCTCCGCCACCTCTGCAGGAGAAGCCACCCGAGCCCTCGGAGACGGATGCCTCGGAGAATCTACCGGCTCCTCGGGGGCTCGGACGTCCTCCACTCCAAGCGCCAAAGCCTCAAGATCCTCGAAGGACAAACGCCTGGTGTGCCTCATCTCGGATCCTGGCGAGGGAGATCGGGCAGATTGACTCGATTCCCTTCCCGAGACCTGGGGAAGTCTCGATTCCGCTAAGGAAGCTAGGATCCCAGACGCCGCCCTAACTTCAGACGACGCCCGCGAGGGCTCTGCGACCTCCGGAACGGCCTGCTCCTGACCAACCCCGGATCCGGCACCTTCACTCGGGATCGGCTCTACGGTGCCCCTCAGATACCCGCGGTACTTCGGCTCATATCCTAGCAGCGACCAAGCCGCCCTGCCGTCGTGACCGCTGTACCGCTTCACCAGACGGAGCCAGGCATCGTTCCTCTTCCAGATGTATCTGGCAGCCCGTCTCCTCTCCTTCAAAGCTGCAGCAGTCAGAAGCATAAGCACGGCAGAATAAAAAGAAACTTGTGAAAAAAGAAAAGAAACGGAGGATGTTTACTTGGGATGGTACCGAAGTGGCGAGGGACCTGGTAGCCTCTATCGGTGTCGGCCTCCCCAAACTCCCAGTTCCCAGAGACGTATAGAAGATCGTCCCCGGCATACTTGCTCGAATCCTCCAAGTATCGGACGAAGCCGTCCCGGCCTGACTTAGCCCGGAGATAATAAGATTCCCCGGACCTGCATATGTCATAGACGTCCTCAAGATCGAAGACGCCGAAGTCGGTGCCCAGGACCTCATTCAACTTGACCGTGCCCATCACGATCTTGAAGGCATTCGGCAGCAGTTGGCAAGGGCAGAGACGCCACTGACTAAGGCACCTCCTGAGAAGCGGATGAAGGGGGAATCGGACCCCGCCTTCTATCACAGCCACCAGCGGAAAAGGCATCCAGCCTCCCAAAAAGGCGCGAGGGTTGTAGCCATGGGGATCAGCACCCCTGACTTGGACATCAGCAGGGATCCTAAAGGCTGACCTAAAGCCCTCGATCGCTGCCTCGCTCTCTAACCAGTGGTTGTAAATCCCCATTCCTATCCCAGTCTAAAAGCAGAGAAACCCGCAGAAGAAGAAGCAGAGCAGGAAGAACTTACGGAAGCAGAACAAAGACGCTGGACAGCGAAGAGACTCAACCTCAGCAGCGCACCACTTCTCGGATGAAGCTCCCTCATAGTAGCCTTCCCTCTTCTGACGCTCGCCTCTGATTCAGAATTGCAAACGAAGGATGGAGCAGACCTCAACTGCCCTATAAATAGCAGAGAGTCCCCCCTTTTTTTACAGAAACCCTAATCGGGCGTGCCAAGGGGCGCCCCCCCCCTGGGATTTCGCGCGAATCATTTCGAAAATTTATTACGCCTCCCTGAAGCGGCGCGCAAATCATTTCAAAAATTGATTGCGCCCCTGACGAAACGGCGCGTACGACCTCGAAGAGACAGACAACCAGCCAGGGGACGACACGTGGAGCCGTCGAACTGTCTTCAGCATTGAATAGGGGACGCCATTTATCACCTCGAACATCCAAGGCGACAGCGAGTCAGGGCCGAAAGAGGATCTCCTACAGATAGACCCGGCACATAGCTCCCGACCTCACGGCACTGACGTTCTACGCGAGCTCAGAAGCTAGGGGGCAATTGTGTGGGGAAATTCCCAGAGCTACAGGATTAAGCTAATCACAGCCATCATACGGGGCTAAACATTCTCACGTGCCATCCGCGTGCCATCCGCGTGCCATCCACGTGGCACCGATCTCATCCCGGCTACCAGGGCAGAGGCCTTGGCCGACATCATACATCTCCAGGCCACAAGCGCCGAACTGGACCACCTCGGGCATCATCTCGGCAGAGAGTCCACATCGGCAAGGCCACCCCGGACGCTATCTCCGCAGATAACCCTACCTCGGCTAAAGCCACCTCGGCTGAAGAAGCCAGAACAGTAACCGAAGCGAGGAAGAACCTTCGCCTGGACCCCTCATCCCCCACGTCACCAGACACGTGGAAGGATAGGGTCACGATCTAGTGGGACAGACACGACGTCCAGCCGCCCACTATCTTCGCCAGATCGCCACGTGGCAGCATCCAGCGGCTGAGGCCACATCAGGGCAAGGCCCGAGGGCAGATCCGCTGGTACTCCTACCGCCAAAGGCGCCCAACACAATCTGGCCCAACAAGACATGCATTTAATGCAATGTGGGCTGACCCGACTGGCATTAAATGCTGAGTGGGCCGGATTAGACCGCATTTATTACTTTGTGGGCTGATCATGACTTCCCAGTCAGATCATGGGACCCACACCCAGATATTCTCAGAGAGATACGATCCATTCCTCTATAAATAAACCTTCAAACACCATGCAAGGTACGCACATTATTATTCACAGAGCCCTTACTCTGCCTCTCCTCTCCCTCTCTTCCATCGTTCCAGTTCATATACTGACTTTGGCATCGGAGAGCCTTGCGCCGCTCAGGCCAGGGTCCTCTGACCGTTTGCTACTCCTTTTCAGGCTCTCGGACGGCATCCAGACATCCCAGACGTCATCATCTTCACGGATAAGTCCTGTAAGGCACCCTCTTATTGTGGGTCATAATTTTCTGCACCTACACATATGATATGCTCATTGAGTTTCAAACTACTTTTAACTTTTATTCTTGATGAATTTTAGCTCATTTCCTACTATATATCTTTGAACGACACTTTTTATATGGCAGCATATCAAAGTACTACATTACAAAATAACAGAGGCATCTAAAGAACCCACCAGCCAAACAAAGAAAACTTGAAGGAAAACCAATCCAAACTATTTGAACTTCAATAGACCATCATCTGAAAGGGAAAAAAATCAAAAGAACCAATCTGGTAAAAACCAAATTAGCAGTAGATTTTCAAAAACCAGTAATAGCAAGACCCCAAATCAGATTACAATTGATTACCATTTGTTGTATAAAAGAAACCCAAGACATTATTCTCTGAAAAACAGCAACCCCAGAAATCTGAAACTGTTAAAACAATCAAATAAAAAAAAAACCAATAAGAAAAATGCCATCTTTAACGAAATAAAAAAGAAAAAGATCACCTTCTCCACATCCAAGCTTAGCTCCTTTGAAAGGGGTTTCAATCCTGAGGAATCTGAGTAGAGTAGTGGAAGGGTCGACGTTGGAGAGCTCGAATCTCCTTCTATTCACTGCAAATGCCAGCTTATCTTTTATCCCCATGGAATCACTGAACCATTCGATTCTCTTCCTCTCTCTCTCTCTCTTATCCAAGATGGAAAAGAGGAGGGTCCAAGCATGCTTTTGGTTTCTATATAAAATCAGAGGATAATGCAGCGGAAAGGGAGAGGGAAATAGAGAGCGGGACAGCGATGATAACGCAGCGAGTGGAGAGGGAAAGGGAAGGAGAACGCATCGACCGAAGAGGAAGAGGGAAAGAGAGAACCGAAGCCACAGGCAGGATGAGGGAAAGAGAGAGGAGGGAGCGGAGGAGAAATAGAGAAAAGGCGGGAGAGGAGAGATTTGGGGAAGAGAAGGAGAACGAAATTGTTTGATTGAGTTGATTAGGTTATAAATCCATGACGATGTCGTTCGCAGAATGAGGGGTAAAATCATCCAAATTGACTTTACGAACACCAATACGGGTGTTTATGTGTATTTCTGATTTAAATGGGGTAATACATGTTTTGGGACACTTTTTTGGTAAAATTCCCTTCAAATTATTGAAGTTGTATATGCAAGTAAAGTGCTACAATAATAAGGAAAATGAAAGAAAAAAATTAAATATTGCACAATTTGTTAGTCCAAATACCGAATGCGAAAAGATCAAATATACGTTTCAAATTCCATTCTACTCATCATTTTTAAATTACTAACTCCAAACCTCATGCATAATTACTTATAGATAAATTTTAATTATTTAAAATTAGATCTGCCCA
The DNA here is from genome assembly GCA_012931725.1 of Litsea cubeba. NCBI lineage: Eukaryota > Viridiplantae > Streptophyta > Magnoliopsida > Laurales > Lauraceae > Litsea > Litsea cubeba. Next base: position 145,762,340 of record CM022944.1, on the reverse strand, counting down.
TTAAATGGTTCAAAATGCCTACAACTAATTAAAATGAGATGACTTGGCCGAGTCTCCCCTATTTTTGACTCGTCCCCTCATCAAAATGAGATGACTTGGAAGAGTCAAGAGTCAACTCGGAGAGTTTTCTAACCATGGTGGTTTATCCCGAAATCCATGATTTGAGTATCCAAACACTTTGAATTGTTGTGCTTTATTTAATATATATTAATAGACAATAGGCCAGGTCAAACAATGAGCCCTAGCCCGGCCGAAAAAAATTAAAGAATTTTTTTAAAATGGAGCTCTACCTACCCTATCTTGCTCTACCCTCAGGCTTTAGTAAAAAGGGGAAAATCCTTGCTTTTGAGGGTTTGGTGGGCTAGGCCCCTCATCAAAGGGCTGAATTGATAGCCATTGTAACAACCAACTACTTAGCTTAAACAATCAGCCAAAACAAAAATACTTTATATATTGAGGATTTTACAAAAAAAAAAAAAAAACAGCGTAGATGTCCAGTGGGCTAAAAAGGTAATTTTAAGCCTCATTGCACCAAATCAGTCATGTTTCACGAAATTGTGTTTTTTTTTATCACTTTCAACTAGCGTCCCTAGGGACCCTTGTTTTATAAAGTTAAGGGTCACTAGGGACCTGCATTGTATACTTTGTTCAATAGAAAAGAGGGTTTTTTTTCTCTCTTTCGTTGTCAAGGTCTTCTTCGCCAACAAGCTGTGCCTTTGTCGACGCTGTGGTACCCTCCCTCGTCAACCTCCTCTGCCTTCGGCGACGCTGTGGTCCCCTCCCTCGTCAAAGTCCTCTTCGTCATCCTCCTACAACTGTGGTCCCCTCCCATCCTCTTTGTGGAAGGTATGTGCTTTTGTGAAGATTTTCTTTGTCGTCTAGGTCATGCCCTCATTCGTTCAACATGCCTTTTTCTTTTGATAATG